>JAPZDX010000006.1:17025687-17037814 GCA_029783625.1 Naso annulatus | reverse complement strand
GTACAATCATTACTAAAGCGTGCGTCATCATGCAAGAAAGGCAAAAAGCCAAAGAATTATGGTTGAAGTTCAGACATTTCACTACCGTGCGTGTTTGCAATATGTATGTGTGACAAATAAATCCTCTTCAAGGTGTCATATTGGCATTTAAGGTGGACTGATTAATTCCTGGCGTAACTCATGCGTTGAACAAGGTTCATTTCTGGTGTTCCACCTTATTCCACCTTAAAAGATCATTTGAGTGGCACAGTGCATGAAATTATATTTTTTTTCACCAGTAACATTCAACTAAACAACATGGAGGCAGCAAAGCAGAGATCCGAGGAGGTGTCAATCAAAACGTGGTCTGACACGCCCACACAGTCTTAAGAAATGGTGTTAACCCCAAAATGAGCTCTTTTTGAACTAGGTTTTCTAATAGTTTAGAACATTTATTTTTACTCCGACTTTTGATAGTTAATGAGACACTCAACTTTCATATAATATGTGCATTCTTACTATTTAAAGCCACATTTCCAAAGGCTTTAAATCCCCAAATGAAGACTGAATGGGAGACTTTGGAGTCGTTATCATCATATTTGCACAACACACACTTACGGTTAGGGCCTCCCAGCTGATATGGTGCCACACTAAAAAGTATGCCACATCCCAGGAATGTAATTTGCATTGAGACTCAAGCAAAATATAACAGTTACATAACTAGAGTTACTCTAAATGCACCTAATAAAGCAGAAAGATCTATATCAATGTGCCGTCATATTGTGAATTGAATCCTAATGCATGCACCCAGCGTTTTACTTTAATATGTGACATGTTACTGAACTGGAAAGCACCCAAATACTGCAGACATCATTTCAGCTCATGGCAAGAGTCTAGTGTCCAGTGAGCTCATCTGATTTGACAAAAATCTGACTGAACGGTTACTCCATGCATGCTCATCACGGCTCATCTGCGTCCGATGCAGTCCAGATAGAGAGATGAGTCAGTACACAAATTACACACACTCTGACTAAATGGATGTTTTTTATTGAACAAATGAACAGAATTTTTTTTTTTTTTTTTTTTTTCCCATGGAGCTGTCAGATCCTCCACCCCCTCCCATCCATTTCACTACACCCACAACTTGATCTTGGCCAACTGCTTTCTGAGTCCCACATGGTGCAAATTGAATCAAACGCCAGCTACTGTAAGATGCACACGAAACCTCCTGGTTTTCACACAGCGCACAAGCTTGATTGTCTCTGCGAGTGCAAATGAGCTATAAGTGGAAAAGAACATTAGAGGAGAGATTTCTGGATTTAATCACCGCTTTTCTGCAACATTATTGTTTTTCTCCATGCAGAAATAAAAACTTACTTTGCTGCTTAATCAGTTCTGTTTAATTTCTAAAAGGCACAATAATCCCTTACTTAAAATACAAGCTGAAGAAAGGAAAAGCTAATCTGACAAGTTATCTATTATCTTTTGAAACAGCACTTGTCTGATTGTTGATATTTTAAACCCCTGCAAGCCAAATGCCAGGAACTCAAAAGCAAAATAACTGCATGACAATCCATCTTTTATGGGCATAACAATAATTTCACACAAACACAGTCCTGTTATGTCCACCCAGGCATTAACAGTCCCAGATAGTTTTTTAATATCATTCTTGTATGC
Organism: Naso annulatus; assembly: GCA_029783625.1. NCBI lineage: Eukaryota > Metazoa > Chordata > Actinopteri > Acanthuriformes > Acanthuridae > Naso > Naso annulatus. Next base: position 17,036,158 of record JAPZDX010000006.1, on the reverse strand, counting down.
CCACACACAGACTGATATCACTAAGATGTGCCTGAAAAATGAAAAGCACGGAGTAAAGAGACTTTTAAAAGTAAATTTCTTCAGCCTTATCAGTTGTTCCTGATGTCCTGAAGGTACCCTGCCTCTGACCCCAGTGCATGCTGGGACAGACTGCAGTCCCCCTGCAGCACTTGACAAGATAAAATGTTTAGAAACTGGATGAATGGATGAACGATCAGGAAGTTTTTGGGCAGTTGGTAGTTGTATTTGTCCAGAAAATGTCTACCGATAAAAATGGCTGCTAATTTATGTAATGCATGCTTGTAAATAGAAATATAACATTACAGAAATCATTATCTGGCCTCGTATCTGTCGTCTGCTCCACCAATCAGAAGTAAAACAACACAAGAGTAACTCCTGGCTCAGCGGCTGCATTCAAAATAGCTTTGGATCCATATTTCTCTGCTCTGTTTAGACCTGGCTCAAAGAACACAGCCTCTTTCTTGATGCCTTCACCAGTATACAGAACAATACACACACAGAGACACCTGCAGAGTCAATGTTAGTGAGTGGGATGACAGCTCTGCTGCTGTGTTGCTGGCCAGAAGACAAGCCGAGACGTTCAGCCTCCCAGCTCTCCGCGGTGTCTTGCAGTGTTGTACTTATTCTGGTTCCAGGAGTCACTCGCCTGTCCCTCACCGCCCTGCTCTGCTAAGGCTGCCAAAGCCCTTAATGTTTAGTGGGCTTCCTGTTAAATAGCCTTGTCTCCTGGGAGAGCAGTGGACCTAGTTTAGAGGGGGAAGCTGCCTCCGACGGTGCAGAGTGGATGAGGAGGGGATTGAGGGGCAGTGATGCGACACAAAGCAAGAAGGGGAAGGAGGCAGAAATCCAGAACTTTTGCAATGTTCTTGATCATTAGCCAAGAGAAAATCACACTGTAACAATCACAACAAATATTACTGTAATTTGTCAGTCTAATGATGTTTAGTCTGTTTTGAGCCATGGAGAAAATTACTTTTTATTAGAAGGCTTTTTCAGAACTTAATAATAACGCTAAGCATCACTTGAGATGATATGATTAAACAGTAAAGGAGCTCTGCTTCCTCAATTCAGCTGACTCCTGTAGCAGATCTGAGTCAAAGTGACTACATTTTTTTGGGATCAGCTAAAAATATCTTGTTTTGATAACAAATCTGGGGCGTTGGGGCCTGTTGCCGATTCCCACAGGGACGTCACTGAGTTTATGTTTGAAGATCAATATTGCAGAGACACAGAGCTTCTTAATGATTACGAGTTCATCGGCAAACTCCTATAATTAGATGCAAACCTTGCTGTGCCGTCTTTGAAGACACGTTTGAGATTGATGACTCATTGGATTGGTAGCCGGGGGTGTTGGTCGCACCTGCTCAGTAGGACAGTTGGAGTTCAGTCCAATCAGCAGCTTGATAAGATGATCTCATGAGACACTGAGCATCAGTTGGCTATTCCTGTACTCATGCATTCAGCTGAATAAATAAGTAAATGATTCAAAGAGACTATTTCAGTTTTCAAGAAAAATGTAAGGTTCTTTTAAGGACTTCTCATAAATATCCCTTGATGTGCAATGGTAATGATTATCATATATTGTATTTTTTATTTTTCATTTCACTTATTTATGCTGTTGCATGTTGTACTGCTTTTCTCAGGGAAGTTCCCCTTTGGGAAGTTCCCCTTTTTCCCCCTTGCATGGATCACATTCACATGCAGAATTACATCAGGAAGCTGCCCAGTACAGCTCCAGCATGACTTGATGTCTCCACCGGAGCAGGGTGAGGTCATGGCCTTGCTTGAGGGTAACTCTCTTCCCGCCCTCCAGATATCCCGTGAGGATGATGATGTTGCACCATTAATATTCCAGTCACAAGCCTGATTCTCTGAACTTAGAGAAATAAAATAATTTTTTATATTTACCATTTTTAGCTCTCTAGTGATGGTAGTAGTTCATTTCTGGGCCTTTTTGCCTTGGAAAGGTATCAGCTTTCAAAAATTCAAAAGCTATGGGCAGTGGAAAAAAAAACACATGCGTAACACAAAAATGCATGTCCATGTGTGCCTTATAAATGTTAAATGGGCTGTATGTACATACCACTTTTATACTCTTTCATCTACACAAAGCGCTTTAAGAAAGCAAATTAGAAACCACCTTGCAAAATCATATTTTTAGGTCACTTATAAAACATACGCCAATGTTTGTTATTTGTGTTAATTATAGTGCTCAGTGTTCTCAAGCTTTTTTTAAAAAATATTTTTTAGTTTTTATTGTTTTCATGTGCACTTGTGTCTGGACTATAATGTTTAATGTACCTTTGTTTTTATTTTGTGTTTGAAATGTGGTGATATTTTTTGTTTTTAATTATTAATGTTTAGTTTTTAAAATCATGTATATGCTATTGTTTTAAAATGTACTGTGGACCCCAGGAAGAGTCGCTGTTCTTTAGGGCAAAGCTAATGGGGGTCCAACAAACAAACAAACAAACAAACAAACAAACAAATAAACAAACAACACAAGTCAGCACTCACCCATTCACACACAAATTCATACTGTAATGGCCAGGTGACTTCTCTACAAAGTGCAAACCTGCTCATCAGGAACTCGTACACACACATTCACACACCAATGGAACAAGGGGCAGTTTAAGGTTCAGCATCTGGCCAAAGGACACTTGGACATTCAGACTGGAGGAGCCGGGGATCAAAACACAATCTGGTACGTCCTGATCCTGAGCTACAGCCGCCTCAATTCAGGCTGTATGTGCGTGCTGTTGTTTCCAAATATGTGGGATAACTGGCCAAATAACTCATCTAATAACTATTCTAAGCAGTTAAATTAACACAGAATAGGTGACAGAATGACTCTTACAGCAAGACACTGGTTAGTGTGTTCAATGCAATATGTACTGTAGTACTGTAAGTACACAGCAAAAGTGCTGCAGAACATGACTGGTTTCATTTTGAACATAAAGTCTTTTCCATGTCATCTACCATCACTTTCCTCAAACACCAAAACCCCACCTGACAAACACCTTATTCTGCTTTACTCAGCGCTCCTCCCTCTGATTGGTTCTGTGTTACATAATGCAGTTTCTGGCACTTCCTGCAGAATTCTCCCCCTGTGCAATTTTTCTTACAAACTCCTGGGTTAGGATTCAAACTTTTGCAAATAAAAAAATATCCATGTTTGATGGATAGCTAAGACTTCCATAGGAACTCATTTTGGTAAATACTCTGACTCAACTGAATTTATGCATTGAATGTCCTTCTGCTGTACTTGCATATTTTCAATCTGAGGCCTGGCATCATCCAGTGTGGCTGTAATGAGAGATGGAGGTGGAACTAGTATGCTGTTTATTTCAACCATCTTTGACTGGCCTGAAAGATTTAACGGTTTCCTTCTGCACTGCACAGGAAGAAAATGACTGCAGCGCCTGTTGATCCGTGTCAAGGAAGGGAAGGGCTGGTAATTTTCACTCGAAGTTCAAGAAGTGGATTTTCATGAAGGGAGAAATCAAAAATCTCTTTGATATTGTGTCTGTCTTGGAAAAACGCTAAATTATGAATGCTGCTGTGCTTGTGAAGTAAATATTTCAGCTTAAAGATCGCATTGATTAAAATGAAGCTGAAAGAGTTTTCAAAGCTATAAAGCAGCAAAGAAACCAATAAACTAGAACAGTTGTCACAGCATGTCTGATGTAATTATATCTGTCCTTTTAGCTTTAGGAAAATCCTGAATAAAAGAGCTTTCGGAAAACTTAATTTTCAAACATCTTCTCTCGAATTTCTCTATAGAGTAGTGAAGGGATGATGTATTTTTGTTTACCAACCCAGAAGTTAACATCGCACTGGTTCCCTCTGCAAAAAGCTTATGGAATATTTAAATGGATTTTTTGGGGCCTTAGATTCGATGGGGTAGGACCATTTTGTAAGGAGTTTGCATGTTCTCCCCGTGTCTGAGTGGCTTCCCTGCGGGTATTCCGGCTTCCTCCCACAGTCCAAAGACAGGCAGGTTAGAGTAAGTGGTTATTCTAAATTGCCCGTAGGTATGAATGTGAGCCTGAAAGGTAAATGAAATCACCAGAAGCAAAATTATTGTTCGGCTATAAACAAACTACACTGTGGTCACATGACTGAAAGGTCACCACCCCGAAGCATTCTGATTTGATTTATCGCACTTACTTTTCGATAAAACTCTCTCCTCTTAGTGTGACCTGCTTTAGATGGTGATCATGGCTATGTTAATTGCCAGTCTTACATCCTTTTTCAGAGAACTTATATATTTTATTCTTTTCTCCTCGTGATGTCTAACGTCCCCGACAAACACTGTCTCTGTCTCATTTAGCAACTTGTTGGCAGCCACCTTTTTTAAGATGCATAAAACCCTAAATGTTCAAAAATTGGGTTTATACTGGCATATTTTATGTCGCAGAGCAAAACTTCTAAAAAAAATATTTTGCCTCTGTTAACCACAGACCTTATTTCAGCATTTAACTGCAAACCTGTTCATAAAATACATAGACTTTGAGATGAGGGGATCACGTGCAAAAAAGCAAACTGACATCTGGTTTTTGTTACTTCACCACTCATTTAAATAAACATTTGGGGTCCACAGTGTAGGATTTAATAATACTTAATTAATATCCGTCTGTTCTCTCTTTCTCTAGCTTTGAAACTCATGTAAAACACAAAAGGACCTCCAAGAACCAGTGTTTAGTTAGTCCATTCTGGGCTACCTTAGAAACATGGAAGTGGACCTGCTGCCTTTGTAGATATGAGGGCCTCATTCTGAGGTAATGAAAAGACAGCAGTTCCTACTTTCAGGTGATTATACACTAAGAAAACATAATTATGAGCACACTGGACCTTTAAGTAGGATGCGTTTCAGACCATGTTTATACATTTTTGAATGCATGCAGAGAACATAACCCTGGAGTAATCTGTCGTCTGCTGCGGCGACGCTCCTGCTGTGCGTTTTGCAAGCTTTTATGCCATTAAACCAAGTACTCCACAGGGATGGAGAAAGCTGAGCTGAGACAAATTGTGTCGACCCAAACTGCTTTAACTCCTTACAGGTGGTCAATCATCTGGGTTTTAAATAGCAGCGCAGCGAGGGAGTGCTATACAGACTACATGTATTTATGATGAAGCTACTAGCATGGCCTACTTCTGGGTGAATGCTCAGGTCCGGGCTAGGCACACCTCCTCTCTGCACCTCTGTCTTTCTTTTATGTCACTCACTCTCTTGCCCCATTTCTCTGCTGTAGCGACAAATCTCTCTGAATGGATAGTAGTGCTTATTGTAAATAATCAGGGAAGGCTTAGAGTTCAGAATATCAATATACTTGCTCTGTGCTGATCCTATTGGTGTACTTGCTAGCTTGAAAGACAATAATGTACTATTCTGTTTTGCACAAGAAAATGATGCAGTTGTGTGTTGGTGGTTGTCATACCGAGCTGTAACTTTAAACATTTCATAAGTTTCAAAGTTGAAAGTGTAACAGAAAGCAAATGGAACTGGTTCTTGCCTTTTTGTATATTTTTTTAAATGCTCTGTTGCAGGTAAGGGCATTACTAAATGCTTAGTAAGCATTGCATTTGGGGTCAGTGTCTTTTAACATGAAACTGGGAACTCAAAAGTTCTTTAATTGTATCCAATGTGACCACATATGCATTTAAAGTATATTTAAGAAAGTACAAAGTTGGGACAGAGGGAAACAGATGTTTGTTATTCAGGCTACATTCAGGCAAAGCTTCTTAAAAAGCTTCAATGGAGTTAAGGTCTTTCTCGCTGAGTGACCAGTGCAAGTAATGTCCAATATTACTGAAGTGCCACTGAGCAAGAAGAACATATTCTTCCTGATTAGAGCAGCTGCCTCCAAGGCTGTGTCTCTGTGATTCTAATTTTAAAATTTAAAAGGAAATGCAGTGACATCATGTCCTTGGGGGTAAAATATTTATTGTGGAGTGATGCCGAAAAATGCAGTTTAGCTGGAGGCAAGGTTGGTTAAAAGTGGACAGATGAAAGCCAAAGAAAAATAAAAGGAAAATACACACAGAAGGCTGTAACAAGATCACTTTTTGGTGTGAAGTAGTATGACTTTTTTGAGATGTCTTTGTATATTTTGCTCTTTTTTTGTCCACAATATTTGTATAAACTACAGCAACGGTTTCAGGAAGTTTCCAGTGATTTTGGACCCGTAAAGCATTTGCAAATAGTGACGCTGTGACACAACAGATTACATGATTTGTTATTAATTGATCACAAATTTATTTATTTTGCATATTTATTCATATCTGATAAGTCAAGATCAACTGGACATGTTGGATGAGTGTTTTTATCATTTTTTTTTTTCTTTGTGTGTGAAACTGAAGCATGAAAAAACTTGTTTGTGTTTTAGACAAAGTGTTTTTGTTTAATTTCCCTGAAAAAATTAAGTAGAATATTCACATGTATGTTATTGCTCTTGTTCTGTTTTAAAAATGCTAAAAAAATTATCAGCATACAAGAGCATCCATGCATTTTTGCACACTGGCTGAGAAGTAAATCTGGTAAACGAACAGCTACTGCGCCCCATTTCTATCACCTTCCTGTGTGTGGATCTGTCTATGGTGCTGAAACAGGTTTAGTCACGTCTCAATGCAACCAGAGTGAGGTGCTGTTGCTCATCAAACAACGACAAAAATCTCAAAAGGCAAAACTGGCTGTTAGTTTATCTGGGTCTTGAGGATTAGCGTTTCCTCTCAGAGAGTTTAGTTTGCAGAGGTTCAAAAAAGAAAACTGGAAAACTGGAACAATACTCACAGTTTAGACCCAGTAAATCACCATATGTTTTTATGTATTCAAGATAAATACCATGCAAATTGATTAAAGCAGGGGGTCAAATTGCAGCAATGTGAGCGTTTAGCTTATTAGAACAATTTTCAAGAAAATGGATGCAACAATTTAGTGACTATGCACTGAAAATACTGTGAAAGCCTTAAACCAGTGTTTCTAAAAGCAGGGAAATGCAGTTGTTTGACCTTTGACAGCACCAAGTCTCCAAATTTGCATGTAATGGTTGCTAATACTACACATTATAGGCATTAATAATACCAGATATGTGATGGGAATTTGAACTTTTCTGTCAGCAGGACTGATTCCTGGTAAATGTGAGTAAGCCTGAAATCGCCTGTGTGCGTTTGTGTGTGTAAGACGGGGGGAACATCCATGAAGACACCACCCAGCTCTGCGAGGGAAGGAAGGCGGTACGAGAGTGTGAAGGGGAGGGTGAGGAGAGGAGGAGGAGGAGGAGGAGGAGGGGGGTTGCGATGCTCGCTTCAGCACCGCGGACAGCTCCCGGTAAAAGCAGGCAGCAGCAGCGGGGTCGATCCTGACCGCTGCTGTGGGAAAAAAACGGGAAGAAAAATCTAAACTGAGGTTTGTCTCGAATAAAACAAATTAATGAGGTTTGTTTGACATATTGTTTTCCCAGGGAGAGGAGGTTTAGTTTGATCCAGTCCGGCGCAGGCGACATATTTGTAGTGACAGGCTCCAGACAAAACCATCACAGGACTCCCGAGGTTTGCGTGTGCGATCCCTGCGAAGTTTCTCGCCTCTGACACGGCTCTCTGCCCGCTCCTCCTCCCGCTGGTCTGCACAGCCCGGAAAATCTGCCAGTGCCCAAGGGAAGTTGAAGAGAAAACAAAAGTGCTCAAGCTCAAAACAGCACCTTCCTCTGCTCGGACCTGAAAGAAGTTGCTGGACTTTTTTCTTTGCGTTTACCCTGGTTGCGCGCAGAGGGATTTCTACTGTTGGATGATACTCCTAAAGACAAGTTTCTTCCTCATTCGGTGCGAGGGGCTTCTTCTTTCAGCCTCCTCTGCCCCCCCACCCCCTCCTCTCATGCTCTCTCACATTAACCACTGATGCAAGCCTTTGATGCGCCCGGATACATTTCTCCTCTCGCGCAGCTCTGATTATTTCCTCCTTCTCCAAGTCACCCACCCGTCTCAATTTTTAATTGTAACATTTACAGAGGGACGCCCCGGGCTGCCATCTTCTCCCGTATTTTCGACAATTATAGACTGGTAGGTAACAATGGATCGATGAAAATGATGCTTATTGAGATGAAGTTGGGAGCTCTGCGTCAACACGAAACACGCGAGGACGCAGCGTAGCAACTTTTAAACACTGATTCGTCGTTTTTGTTCTGTGTGAGACTTGCTGTAGAAATAGGTGTGTAGCCCGTGTGTGTGTGTGTGTAGCTGTTCATGACGGAGACGATGGCGCTGAGTGGAAACTGTAGGACTAACCCCAAAGAGCAAGCATCAGTTCAGAACAGTTTCCCAGATGTTGTTGAGTTAAACGTAGGCGGGCAGGTTTATTACACGCGTCACTCAACTTTGGTGAGCACCCCGAGTTCGTTGCTCGGTAAGTTATTTTCCTCCAAAAAAGACGCATCTAACGACTTGGCGAGAGACCCCAAGGGCCGGTATTTCATCGACAGGGACGGGTTTTTATTCCGGTATGTGTTGGACTACCTCCGAGACAAGCAGGTCGTCCTGCCGGATCACTTCCCGGAGAAAGGGAGGCTCAGGAAAGAGGCGGAGTACTTCCAGCTGCCCGACTTGGTGAAGCTCCTGACCCCTGAGGATCTCAAGCACAGCCCGGACGACTACTTCCACAGCGACTATGAGGACGGGTCCCAGGGCAGCGACCACCGGCAGTGTCCGCCGCCCTCCCTCGTCCCCGCGGACAGGAAGAGCGGCTTCATCACGGTGGGGTACCGGGGGTCGTGCACCATGGGCCGGGAGAGCCAGAGCGACGCCAAGTTCAGGAGGGTACCTCGGATACTGATATGCGGGCGGGTGGCTCTCGCCAAAGAAGTTTTCGGGGAGACCCTGAACGAGAGCCGGGACCCGGACAGGACCCCGGATCGGTACACCTCCCGGTTTTACCTCAAGTTCAAGCACCTGGAGAGAGCGTTTGACATGCTGTCGGAGTGTGGTTTCCAAATGGTGGCCTGCAACTCGTCAGTCACGGCCTCGTTTGTCAACCAGCACACAGAGGACAAGATCTGGTCCAGCTACACAGAATATGTATTCTACCGTAAGTGACACCTTTGTTTTTCTTATTTGTTTGTTTGTTTTACAGCAGGTAACATATATAGGCCTGGCGGAGTCACCGCTAGAAGGCGCACTTGGTTTACACGTCCTGTGTGTGAGAGAGACATCTGGTTATTGGGATGGACTTTTTTTTTAGCAGAGGACCACCCCCTTTTTTGAATGGCGTGGGTGTGTTGAACACATCAGAGCTGCTTCCACCTGAGAGTTGCTTGAAATGGTCCAAAAATCCTTTTTTACCGGCACGTTTAGTACATTTCCATGCCTGAAAAAACTGCCTTAACCTGAGTTCCGCCTGTCCAGGACCTGCAGGTAGCTTGCATCACATTAAAATACAAAGAGAGTCAAGCTCATTGCTCTGTTGGTGTCTAAAGTTTCCTCTGAGCCTCGTGGAACTAAAACCAATCAGAGATCACTCCTGATAATTGGTGTTAAACCGAGGCATTATCTCATCCTGCAAGATGAAACCTTTGCAGGCAACACATAACTGACAGGCGAGTTCATGTTTTAATCCCAGTGCATTCAGACCTATTACAGCATGTTGCAGCATTCAGTTCGTTCTTGCAAGCTAGTTTATATTTCACAAGATTTTAACCCGATTTTTTTTTTCTTCTCCAATATAATTTCACTCCCATCTGATTCACCGCAGTCATCAGAGCAGTGATTTGTCAGTGCCTGCCATTTCTCATCTTGGTGCAATTTTCTACTCCACCTCCTCTCTGCTTTCATCTGTCCCATCCTTTCAACTATCCTGCATTTCCTTCTGGCTCTCCTATTGCTTTCCTTCCGTTTCTCCATCTTTCCTGCTCACTGGCTGGTGAGAACCTGGCAGGAGTGGTGGCGAAGAGGAGATCATCATGACTTTTATATGAGCTTTCGTTGGAAGTGTTTTATGCAGCAGTAAAATAATCCATATTCTCAGATCTGACAGTGTATAATTTAGTGCAGACTCTTTGATAGCTGCCACAATGAGGCTGCCATAAAATAGACGGAGTATAAATGATACTGTGAATGTGCTTAAATTCTTACTACTACTTAGTTATTATAAAACAAAGCCTTCCCTGGAATAAACCCCTCAATAAGTAGCAGAGATCCTGAAGTGAAAAACCTCAAAAAACCCTTCATTTTCCATGCTTATTGTAAAGAAAGCGCGGTTATATTTTGACAATTTGATAATTTGTGCTCCAAGACTGTTTCAGATGAATGTGTCTGGCCTCAGAGGTGGATTTCTATGTTAAAATCCCCAAAGAATGCACCAAGTCTTGTTACCTAAGTGAGACGAAGTGCATCAATGCCCATCATGCTGACTAGTGCTGCCAATAAAAGTAAAGAAAAGCTGCCAGTAGTGCTGAAGTCA
>JAPZDX010000006.1:16808708-16819105 GCA_029783625.1 Naso annulatus | reverse complement strand
TGTTGACTGTATTTGTAAATGTTTATGCAACATGTTGATGCAATAAATGATTTTTTTTTCAAGGGGAATAATACATGACTTTAATTTGGTGTTATGTCTCTCATTTATTGGATTGTATTATTATTTGTAACAAAGTTGCAACAGTAATTTAATCACTCAAAAAATAAATCTTACTGTATCTGTACTGTATTTTTGAAAAGCATTCTGTAGTTTAAAAAGAACTGTACTTGTATCAGAAGTGTGATTTATTTCTATTTTCCTAAACTTTTTTTCCTTGTATCTACATTTTTGTTCGTCAGAGTATTAAACAAAATGAGTCTGTAGTTAGTGAGCTCAGTAATACAACAATATCAGATCTTTCTATATTATCTGATTTACGAAAATTGTTTTGCAAAGTAACAAGAGCAAACAAATAAGATACAATGATGCACTGAGATGATTCATTGTGCAGCCTAAATGTGTTTTCGACATTTGTCTTCAGCACTGGGAGAAAACTGTGTGTGTTATAGAGCATCGCACTCTGGCCGTGTTTGGATGCTCATTTCGTCCAAATTGTTCCCAGATATGCTCCCGTTTATCAGAGAGAGAGGGAGACCAAAGGTGATGGATTATGCCATTATCCACAAACTGATTTCTGCACCAAAATTTGTCATATTCCTGACCTTGGCTGCTGAAAAGAATCATCCCCTCACTTTGCCAACGTCACCAAAACTTTTATACCTTCTGCTCTATTTTCTTGTTCTCGTTCCAACTTTGAAAACAGAAAATGCCTCACATGGTAGACAGTCTCTGTGCTACAAGGTTTGAATTTAAGTGAAACAGTACTGGACACAGTACAGAATGTCACAATGTGGCCCAATGAGATTGAGATAAAACTCTTTAGGAGTTAATGCTCTCCAGTAGGATGATCTCTGCTCATATTCACAATAAAATCTTTCTTGGATGTTATAGATATTTATGCGCCCTGGTGTGCATTTTTTATGAAGCTGCTGCTGTAATTATAACAACAATCTGTACCATAAAAGTGCTTTTATGATTATGCTTCATATCACACACCCCAGGAAGCATTAAGACATTTCCATGCACTTTTACGTGTCTTTTTTAGCCTTGGCTGCACTAACTGCTTAGATTCCCTTTTAAAGAGCTAATCAGGGTTAAACTACTGCAGGGATGTGATCATGTTCAGGCAGAAAGAGAGCAGATAAGGGAACTCAAGGACGGTTGTTTTGAAAGACTCTATTTGAAGTTATTGATTCTTTTTCCTTCACAGGTGTTCGCACTCATTTGAACGACCTTGCTGTGCTGTTAATATCCACATCGTCAGCTTGCAGATTCGCAGGTATTTTAATTGCTGGTTGAAAAAGAGCCTGTCAGCCTCTCTCCTCTCTAAAAATAAACTATCATTAAAAAGTTCAGTGACATCACTGGAAGGCTCTCTCAACTCCTCCCTTAAACACTAGACAGCTAAATAGTGGCAATATATTTTGTCTTTTTCTGCCTTTTCTATTTTCCTCTCTGCCTTTCTTTTACAATACTTTCCCAACTTCTGTGATCTTTATTCACCCACATTTCTTATTCCTCACCCACTTTTTGTGGATATCTCTCTCAGCGTGCTTGTACTATGGCATAGTGCAAGGAAAGAGTGGCTTCTTTGTAATAAATTACAGCATGGGGCATTTCATGGGAGCATTAGTATGAAATGCCTTGCAGTACCAGGGCAAAATACATATTTCTGGCATGGTTGTCTCAAGCGGAAAATAGACCGCAAACCCTTTTGTGCCACATTCTCTCCTTTCAGCTACATTTGTCATGCATGGTGCAGCAGGTAGTGCAGCTTTGCACAGCCAGACATATCCATGTATGTGTTTATGTGCTCCTCTGGAATCAACTGTGGTGTGTTTTTCCAAACATGGGGAGTGATGAATAACCTTTGGAGTTTTACGATCAATGCAACAACAGGCAAACATGGTACTCAAGAGTCAAAAAGGGTGCAAATGAATCCACAGGCACAGATTTAGAAAGTATTAAAGTGCCCTTACACACTGAAAAGTAGTTTGTCTTGTCCATACTGGTTGTGAAGAAACACTCCTTATGTGAATCCATTCTAAGTGATAGAGGAGAAACCTCTGAAATGATAATTAATGATGAATATGAGGCTTTAACTGTCTAAAAAACAAGAATCTTACTGTTACAGTTTAATAGTCCCAATCAACAATATTTACAGAAAAACTAAGAGAGAATTTTTGGAGATAGCTTTGACCGCTAAAGCTTCTTATTAACTTCATATAAACTTTTAAAGACATTTTTTTACACAGAATTAGATGGAAAAAAAACAGTAGATTCTCTAAAAATTGTAAAACTATCTTTAAAGTAGCTTTTCCAAACCTTTGTTGTTGTTGTTGTTGAATGTCCTTTTATTTCATGGTTCTTTGCAGCATGTCTAAGTAAATATTTTAAGTCCTTGTTATTAATTTTGCATGTTTAAATGTAGTGTTGGGACCTTAAACTTTCTCTAGCAGCTAAAATGAAATGTTCATAAACACTTAAAACACAAACACATAAACTTTGCTCTATGCCTATTACAAATCTTCCAGACCTGACCTAGCACTTTCACGTGGCTTTAGAATTTGTTTTAAGACACAATAAACAAGGCTGCATATAGTGCACACCACTCTGAACAGAAGACAGTTGTGGAAATAAGGGGGAGAACGCTCAAAGCTGTGATAGGAAACATCTGGAAATCAAGCTAGCTGTAGCAAGAAACTCCTAAAGAAGTATTTCCGCTGCACCCTCCCTTCCCTGTTTTTGCTTAGGATCATGATTTATGTTGTTTGTTGTCGCGCTCTCTTTTAAGGCCAGTTTACACCAATATGCTGAAAGGTTATTATGGGATTTTTGCCTGATGACACCAAAGATAAACTGCCTAACTAAACTTGACTGTTCAGCAGAGTTTTTATTCAGGCAGGTGCTTTGTTAAGGTAGAAATTAGTAAACTAGTCACTAGCCTTTAATTTAGCACGAACTCTCAGTGTGATCTGTTACAGGCTGTAAGAAGGAGGAAACTTTTAAAAGCTCTGTGAAAAATAGAAATGTATAAATCTCACCACAGGATCCATTTAGTGTTTACTGTTCTCATCACTGGGAGGCAAATACATCAAGCTCAGTGATGGGAACATACCAATGCTTTAAAATAATACACTAATATCTCAGTGTTCTCACCTTACGGTCTGTCATGTGTAAGATCTGAGGCGCTTCACACACTTTGCTGTCATTTGTTTTCCCTGCATTTGATTTCATATCGAGTCTCTGTCTCTCTGCCTGTCTGCACCTCTCTCCTCATCCTCTTTCTTCTTCATCCTCGCTTGCTTACTCTTTTCATGCATTGTTCCACCAGGTGTCATCTTTGAAATGTCAAGTTTTTTCTCCCGTTCAGACTGCCAATGAAACGCCGTTAAGAGGAGCAAGTGAAGCACATTGGTGGCTTCATTTTGCTTTCCCGTCTTATCTCTCCTACATGAATATTTGTTTGTCCGTGTTTGTCTCTGTTGCTGTCTTGCTATTTTTATCACAGTCCATCCTCTTGTCTGTTCTTTTGGCCTCCCCTGTCGCTGCTCTGTCCTTTACTTTGTGTCCTCTCTTTCCCACAGCTCTCAGCTGTGCTAATGAAAGGATGAGTGATGAAGGTGTGGACTGGGAGATGGAGCCTGTCATTTATTTTCCAGTTTACTGCAGGGCCCGCCTGGGGCCAGACTCACCTCGACCACGGGCAGTGCTACCATGAGGGCTTTTAGTCCATGTTGAAACAGCACACACACGAGTAGAGAACAATATACTGCATCCATACATATGCACACACACACACACACACACACACACACACACACACACTGCTATCACCCTGCTGCCACTGTCAGACTGATGTTTGCTGGTGTCTCAGAGAGTGGGAGTCAAAACAATACTCTGTAATTGAATCCATGTCGCCACAGCGTACCTCACTCCTGCTCTCTCGTTGTGGCAACGCTCTCACGTAGTCAATCTCCAGCTTGAAGGGTGTTTGCTTCTTTGCTGCCTTTGTTTGTCTGTCTACACAAGCTTTCTTTTGTATGTCTCTGTACATGACACTGTGTCTTTTCCCACCCTTTCTTCTACGTTTTTCACAGATGTTGGGTTCTTCTTGAGGGTATTTTGTCTGTTGTCGATCATTTTTCATGGATGGGTAACTCTTCTTGGTGAAATTATTTACATCTTTCCTCTCTTTCTCTTTGTATGGGCATGTACGCACTACGCAACTTGTTTAAATACATTTGTGGGGGTAAATAAACACATTTCCATTGGTGCACATTTGCGTCTTGTATATCTGAATGACACGTCAACCAGTCGGTCTCCTCCATGCCTCATTGCTCTTCATTGTTTCCCTCTTCGTTTGACTGACATGTCATCCTCAAAAGATGTTCGCATTGCCGAGGCACTCTAGATTGGACACGCTTGCGCGATCCCAGTCTGGGTTGTGTTTGAAGAAAGACAGGCACTTTGGTTCTGGTTTATTTATAGACTCCCATACTTGTTCACACTCTGAAGACTGTGTTTTGATGAGACGTCTCACACAGGGAGATCAGGGCCTCAGTAGTCACAAATTATCTGTTGTAGTGGTTTTAATAATCTCAGATCGGTGAGGTGTGTCAAATCAGTCAGATCATTTCAAGTTTTCCATCATAGAGAGGAAGTCTAAATTTGCATTAAAATAATGTTTGCTTTAAGTTCTTGTTCTAAATTCAACAACAAAATATTCAATTGCACACGGGTAGAATATATAACACAGTAAGCTGTCTTTGCAAGTAACTCTGCACATAACAAACAAGTTGCAAACAGTCCGCATTAAGCTAACATACAGACATGTTGGAAAGGACTTCCAACCAATGACATTCTTAAGGCTGTATTAAAACTTTCTTGTGTTCTGCTGACTGCTGACTTCCTGCAGTCCTCCTCAGAAGTGTCACATGATGTTGCTGTGATGTCCTGTCAGCTGGTTATTATAGGTTTGTCATCCTACCTGGATAGATGGGATGACGCCCCCTGCTGGCCAGTGGTTTTTATTAAGGATTGCATCCGAGGTGTGTGACAGCATGTAGGCTCCCTCATCCCGGTTTTAAGTCCTGTGGGCACGTTTCTGGATCTCTACTGCCTCCTTTATCCAAAAATGGTATGTGTGGTTCTCAGACCAGATGATCTTGGCTTCTTCCCAATCCATGATGTGGTTCTCCCTTTTACAATGGTCCGAGATGGCTGACGTCAGGTTTTTCTGCTCTGCTTTGTGTTTGGTTGCACATGACAGTTGTTTCCTTTTCACATTCTGTCTGATGTTCTTTCTTTCATGTTCCAAACGTTCCACATTTCTCCGATGTAAGTTTTATTGCATGACAGGCCTGGGATTTCATAAATTGCGTCATCCTTCTTCTCAGGGTCAGTGCGGTCCTTGGGATGTAAGAGCACCTGGTGCAGCTTGATGTGTGGTTTCACTGGTGTGCTGATGTGGTGTTTTTTCATCATCCTTTGGATATGTTCTGTGACCCCCCCGAATGTATGGAAATGTGTGTGTGTTTTGATACAATCAGAAGAAGTTAGACAAAATGAACTCGTTAGGGATATTCTTTAGCATCAGCTGTACTCTGTGTTTAGTGCTAATTAGCAAATAGTGGCATGCTAACACAACAATCTAAGACAATTAATAACATCTGCAGTCATATCATCAGTATGTTAGCATTGTCATTGTGAATATTGTACCGTGCTGATACTACATTAGTAATATCTCAAAGCACCACTGTGCCAAAACAGCCCTACAGATCCAGTGGCATGGCTGTACTAAAGCAAGATTACAACTATTTAACCTAAACTTAAAATGGCAAAATCATTTTGAAAATTTCTGCAACCACTCTAATCCAGCTTGGATGAATGTAATCTTATTTGTGGTGCTCACAGCATTTTGAATTTTGACTGCAGCATCTCATTGCAGGGTCTCTAGTTAATCAGAAGACCTCATTGTGGTGAGTTTTACTTAAAACTACTTGGACAGGTGGACAGCAGCAGCTTAGGGGAGCCCGCCAACCTGTACGAAAAACTCTCTGGTGATATCTCTAAGGATACACTCACGCTAGGCAATCCGTACCATGCCTGAGAACATTTGACCTCTAAAGTCCACTTTGTTTGACTAGCGTGAGTGCTCTGTTCCGTACTCAAATACAGCACACTTTGTCGACCCTGGCACAGTTGGAAGAGGTGGACTTCAGTACGGTACGGATGCACGTGCGCAGCACAAGCACTGTGACTGTTTGTGGAGGATTCACCTTAAATTCAGGCAGACAACAGCATACAAAGTCCGCATAAAAGCAGTGGAAAAATCCGGAACTGTCTTGTAGATTGCAGGAGTCAGAGAACAATTTAAAAATGTTATTAAAAGATGAAAAAAACATGGGTAAAAATACGGGTCACATTCTGTATCAGGTAGCTCGAGCGTGCTCAGGCGCAGTTTGACTGGAGTAGTTTGAGTGCAGGCCAGCGGGGCAGAGGGGAGGGGGGACAGTCGTGCTTCGGCACGGTACGGGACAACTGGGCCAAGTGTGAGTTCGCCCTAAGTGACAACTGAGACAAGCAGGCACACACTCATCTAGATGGTCTGTGATAGGGTAATATGCTGGTGGGGGCTAGTATCCTGCTATCATGCTAAGGGATGGAAACCAGCTTTCATCTTTCAACTCTCTCTCTGTAGAGCTCTCTCTCTCTCTCACCCACGCACACACACACACACACACACGCACATATTTTATCATTTTCAAGGATTAATCAGCTTCTAAGTACGTTGGTGGCAAGAGAAAAACTCAACCCCGTATAATCAGGTAAAATTCCTCTCCAGGCGTTGATTAAAGCCCCAAATACTCATCAATGTCCCTTAAAAATTACATATTTCAAAGCTTTTCCCCTTCGTACCTTACTTTGGCTCAGATGTACAGTTACTCTTTACCTCTTTTTTAATGTAGTTTGCACAGATCTACGTATTCTCCACCTCCATCTCCACTCATCCATCTGCCAATCACCTGCATCTTCTAACCTGACCATTAAACACACAAACTTCCTAAACTGTCAAACTACTTCACAGGCTTATATCGCAGCATTACCTAGCACACTGCCAATTTGTCTAAACACAGATAGCAGCGTTTTCTTGTTTTCGATTTTTCTCCGCAGAATTCAGATGGAACAATCTCTCCTTCAGTATAGGTTATGTGACAAAACAGTTCTCTAGAAAAATGCTGCTGCAGCTCCAATTTGGCTCTTGGATTTTTAGTTTCTTAGGTAGTGCCTGAAGGGTTCTCCCCTTTTGAAACTTTGCAAACAAATGTCTCTGCCATCATTTTGAAAGTATTGAAATTCAAGTCAATTACATAATTTTCTGTTTTATTGTGGGTGCAGCACTAAGGTGCATTACTGCTTCGTACTGTGACAAAGCAAGAATGGAAACAAACAGAAATGATTAAAGAGGTGCTGTATTTTTTACATGATCTTATCATTGCATATCCATCCATTATCTGTAACCCCTTATCCTTAGCAGAGTTGCAGAGGTTGGTGGAGCCAATCCCAGCTCACATTTGGCATGGGCGGGCTACAACCTGGACATGTTGCGAGTTTATCACTTGCAGCCTGCGGAGGGTTGGGATGAAGAGACAAACAATCATTTGCACCCATATTTTCACTTTTGTGGCAATTTACAGTCAGCAAATTACCTGCATGTCTTTGGACCGTCAGGGGACTCAGCGGAAATCCATGCTGAACAGAGGAGAACATGTAAATTCCACACGGAAAGAACGACACAGACTATCATTAACACAGTATCAATATTTTAATTTTAATTTTTATTTTTAAATATCCCAAAAAAGCAAACATTACTTTTGGGGATGGAACATAGACTTGTAGGCTACTTGTTTTCTGGTAACTTATTCTTGTCCTAACCATAACCACTACTTGCCTTACTCCAAGGCTTCATCTTAAATGTAATGTTTTACATCATGGGAACTTGTATTCTGTCCCCTCAAGGAAGTCAAGTGCCCACAAGTTGATTGCGTAAACAGATTTATGTCCCTAATATGTGAGTAATACTTGTAAACACACACACAAACGCACCTGTCTGGGGCTTCTGACATTCAGTTTATTGTTGAAAGTCTTTGAATTAAACCATGGTCCATCTGTCACCTTGTGTGTGTGTGTGTGTATGTGTGTGTGTGTGTGTGTTTGTGTGTTTGTGTGTGTGTGTTTGTGTGTGTGTGTGTGTGCGTCTTAATGAGTTCCACAGAGCTACTTGTTGTTTTGATGTTTTATTCTATTGTTTATTCTACTGAAATCTAGTGCATTTGGCAGCATGCACATTTTCTCTTTTATGTGTTTTCTGCGGGTGTGTATGTGTGTTTGTTTGTGTGAGTTTGTTTGCATCTGCATATTTCTGTTTGTGCATAAACATGCAAAGGCACTATATTTGTAGCTAATTAATTATTTTTTTGATGTTTTGGACATGGAAGTCGATTGACTAATGTTCCAGTTATAGTCCCAATGGAAATTCCAGTCAACAAACAAGGACCTTTTTCTGAACAACACTGAAAAGGCAGCCTGCAGCTTGATCCCATGGTAATTCTCAGAAAATCCTTGAAGAAGCAGTGAGTCTGGTTTTATCACTCTGTATGAATATTTGATTGCAAAAATCCACATCAGCAAATATAAAGGAAAGCTTGAAAAGGCTACTGAACATTGACTGTCAACACTGAAGGTAAACAAAAAAGAGAAAAACATATTCAGAATGTACCTAAATATGTTAATGTAAATGGCACTACTGGCTTAAAAAAAAGTGAAATAAATTAAATAGAGTTTTAATTGTATTTGTCAAATGGACAAGCTGTTCTGCCTAATAGAACATTTCACTCTGTCCCTTTATTGTTTCATCATTTATGAACACTCTCAAGGCTACAAGCTAACCTTGTAGTGAGGCTGTATGCCATTTAACGAGAGGCTGTCTTTCTCTAAAAAAAATCAGCTTTGCACATGTTCCACTATGTTATTGCAACTGGTAAATAAAACAGCTTGTAAACACAAGGATGTAACATTGTGTCATCATGGGAGAAACATTAGGTTTGAAACTGAATACCACAGAGACTATGACATTTTGACATTACTTGGAGGAGGTGTCTTCAATTATTAATTAGTGTGTAGCGTGGAAGAAGGACTAATAATGGAATAACCCATGTACAGATCTTAACTGGAGTGATGCCTTGTTCGGATTTTTGACCATAATCTGATTATTATGTGCATGGAAACATACACTGTCTAATTCAACTTCCGCTCATTCATTTTGCATCGTGTGCCAGATGTAATTAGATCTTTAAAACAGGCTGGGAATGAAGGCCAGCATATGGTAATGCCTTAGATACACAGACGAGCATAGAAGCCACACACAGGAGGTTAAAGTAGAAACAGCTCAAGAGGCAGTTGTTATGATGGTCAACAGAAGTGGACAGATTTAAAAAAAAATCTCAAACCTTCAAATTCAATCAAATAATAATAATAGTAATATTGAAATCAACTGAATCACTCAACTGAATTACTGAATTAATCAACTGAAGTATTTGAGACTCAGTAATACACAAAATTGTTTTTCTGGATTTTTTTTGTCCTGCTTTTTGCCCTGCAAAGCAATAGTTTGACAGAGATTCGTTGCTTTTAACACATTTAAAAAACTATAAAATGTTTGTTAAGTGAGTTTATGATTTTGAACTGAGTCAGGCCAGCTCCTTCCCCATTTTTGTGCTAAGTTAAAGTGAAACTAGACAACTTTTAAGGCTTAACTTTGTCATTATGACCTGTTTAAACATAGTAATAGTTGTTGAAAAATGACACCATTCAATATTTTTCTTTGCCACTGGGACAAAAATGAAAAATTCAGTGACGCTCTCTGACTCTGCTGCAACTTTCCCTGCAACCATTTCGTCTCAGTTCAAACTGGACTTAAAAGAGAGAGCGACAACAAACAAAATAATTTGCTTCCCAACCAGTCTCATGCTACAGCTAATGTTAGCCTGCTAGCTCATTAGCAGAAGTTATCTACTGCAATTTTAAAAGCTACTGGCAGTAAATTTAATACACAAATATTAGAGTAGTTTCAATGTTTTTATCTAATGATCCAGCTTAAAGTCAACTGCCTATGTGTACTTACCAAATTGTCAGACTATTGCTTTAAGTGAAGAGCTAGAGGTAGGAGACAGTGTAGCTCAGGATAAAGATTTTGGCTGGTTTTTGGCGGGAAGCAGGGAAGAGTTATCTTTTCATGAAAACCATGACTTAGCAAACAAGATTCTTCATGTAAG
>JAPZDX010000006.1:16780056-16793797 GCA_029783625.1 Naso annulatus | reverse complement strand
TTATGCTAATATTCGCACTAGGATGGCAGCAGTTCTAAGGAACTATTTTTCCAGGCATAATGACTTTCATCTCAAAAGCTTCTGGTTTCCGTCCCTCTCTTGCTCAGCGATTTTTGGCCAAATAAACACAGATGTTCTCACTTTAGAAGGACAAACTACCTAAACCTAGTAACTTTCACATGTCCTAATGTCTTTCTATACCCTGTTCAACATGAATTACAGTGAATGGGGTTTCAAAATGCAGTTTCAGATCTACTAAAGTATACATGTTTAAGTTTTATAAGCACCACCTTGTGTAGAAGACAAACGCACTCTCTCTGCTAATGGTGAAAAGTCAAAAATAGACTTGTTTGGTCCTTTTAGCACTGAAAAGTTCAAGACTTGAACTGCATGATCCCTCATCCTGGGTTGAAATCACATGCTATTAGAATCAAGTAAATAAACAACTGTATGAAACAAACATATTACTACATCCTTTACCATTCTGATCTAATTTCAGGACATGCTGCTGAAGTAACTTGATGTGCAATGTAACTTTTTCCATCAAAAAGACGAATAATCTGTTTACACACCTACAAACTTTGACCCAAACTAAGTGAGTATATTCATCCTCTTTAGATTCTAACATTCTTTTTTGACTTTAACTGGTCTATTTTGTACTCCTAACTATAATTTATGATATTTTGATGTAAATCCATGTATCTTACTAACCTTTGATGAGTCTGTTGACCTTGGCTAGCCTCCGGATGATGCTGTCTCTGCTGTCCCCCTGCCGGATGTCAACCTTTGTAGAAAACAGACCGTTGGACGGCTGAGGGTTGACCAGAGAAACACACACTCCAGGCTGAGGAGACAGAGGCAAAAACAAATCATTTAACTGCCAATAATATGAGTGTATTAAGGAGACTTTGTTCTTCAGGGACACATGCAGAAGTGACACAAACATACTGCAGAAATGCAAACAAGCTGATAAATAGGTGAGGTGAGTGAAAAAGCAGCGTACAACTATCCTCACACGCTCGCACGCGCACACACAGCCTGCTTTGACAGGAGCCAACACACAATCAAGTGCACTTACCTCTGATCTGAAAACACTGAACGGTTTCCCAGGGCAACAGTCCTCCTTCACTTTATCGTCAGCCTCAGATGCAAACAAGACGTCTATCTGTTCCAACTACAGAGGAGGGGAGATGTGAAAATGAACGATAATCAGCTGATCAGTCCACCAGCAGACAGTGTGCACACAGAATGCTTAATATGCATACTGACTAACTGTGATGATCAGAGACCCAGCAACCGACTTTAAACTACTCTGTCACACATTCCCTCTGAGGGATGGTATCAGCTTGAGTGACTGCTTATTTTCGGCTATAATCGAGTTAGTTTAGTTCGGTTAGTTTGATGAGATCGTGTACAATTTCCCTTTTCTGTGGCGAAATCTGTCCTGGTTTCACTCAATCTTGGGACTTGGGACTTTTTCAATAGGCTCAGCTTCAGTGCAGACAAAAGTATTAAAGGCTTTCCTGACTGACAGCTGAGCTCAGGATTGTTTCAGCTGACTTTTGAAGAAGTAGTGAAACTTAGCTTTAAAGCTGAGGTATTTTTGAGGAAACCAAAATGCTGCGACTGCATGTAGCAGCTTGACATTTATCTAGAGACAAACAGAACTTAATCAAGGCGACTCGCTCAATTTACTGTTCATATTGAGAGGAAAGAGCGCCAGAACTGGGATGATTTTAGCTGCTTGTGGTTTGTTTTTAACCTCAACAGCTTTATGATTAGATTGCCAGCTTTGTTCAACTCTGTTCCTCAGGTGTGTGTTTGGCTGGGACGGGCTCTTTTTGAATGGGAGCCGCCTAAAACATCAGGTCTGATTAGAAGTGTAAGATCTCAAAACATACCTCTAGAGAGTTGGTTAAGTAGACCAAATTCTCCATCAGAACAGCCCGCTCGTCAAACTCCAGCTCCAGATCCAGAACCCTGGGCCCATTTTTCTCCAGGTTCTCCTACAGAACACAAAGCAGAGCCTCAATATAACAACAACAACAATCATCATCGTCATCATCTGAACTCGTGAGGAATGAATGACGGCGTTAATGCACTGACTTTTTATCTGCTACATGTTTCTACCAAACCAGCACTTTCAAAGAATAGGTGGAACAGCCATATTTCATCCACCTGCGGAAGATTCCGTGTTTTTCGCCATTACGCAGAAACTTTATTGTTATGCTGAAGCTGCCACAGTGAGATTATTAAGGAGGGAAAAAAAACTGTGTGAACAAAAGATGCCAAAACAAACCATCAAACAAAGGAGAGCTGGGAGAGAAAACAACTTGAAAGCTGAAAGACCAGCTTGAGAGACAACCCATGGATGAACACAAAGCTCATCATGACTATTTATTAGTTTAGTTCTGTTTGATCCCTGCAGTCAAACAGCAACACCTGAACAAAGACCCGGGCACCTGGGAGATATGACAACTGAAGTTTTATTCACATTATGTTTAGTTGACTTAATTCCTCACTATCTTTCTGAAGTATCATCTAGTGTTTTCCTGTGAGTAAGAAAAGGCATCTGGAGGAAACGCATCACTACCTTGGGTAAGATTATGAATTTCTCTGGGTTTGAGAACTGTTAAAAACATTTGGAATAATGAAACAACACAACTAAACAAAACAAATATATACATATTTTTTTGCATATAGGTTTAATATTATTTCTTTCCATCTTGTCATGTTCAAAGACATTTACTAAATGCTACTATTAGTTCAAAAGAGCACCTTAACTAGAACTGATGCAGCTTGCAAATGCATTGGAATTTAATCTGAATGCAAAGCAGGTTGACAAAAAGTGGACAAAGACATAGACCCGCAGGCAAGTTGTTGATGGAAAAATAACACAACCTTTTTTTTTTTTTAAAGAGTTTTATAAAATTGGCCGACAAACAGAAACGAGCTGAGACAGCTTGTCAAAAGTGTTTTGTGCTCCTTCGATCAATAAACAAATTAAACTCTCCAGACAGAATTCCCGAAATTTCTTCAGACTTTCAATGCAACACTGTTTTTCAATCTGTGTAATCATACTGGCTAGAGTTTTTACCGTTGTTCAACACAAAGAAATTTAAAATTATAGCTTTTGAAGATGAAGGGTCCAACCTTTCAACAAAATTACAAAAGCAAACTTCACACCAATCAGAAAAAGAACAAAAGTTGAGACACCTTACAGATTACTCTTTAGGCGGTAAACAAACTCGTCTTGGATAGAATTTAGAAAAAAAAATGCAAGTAACTGAGCAGAAGTATTTCGAGATATCGGATGATCTTCATAGATATTATCAGCTGAATGTGGTCATTAAGTACTTGATATATAATAGAGGCAGATTATCTTACATTTGAACAAACTTCATTCCAAACATCGCAGCACTGAACAGGAAACACTTCACTAGTTGCAATTAATAATGGATGCCCCTGCTGGACAAACTATATGATTTTAATTTTTTTTAACTCACTAGTGCAAACACTTTTTTTTTTAGTATCGGCACATATCAGAGAACATCTTATGTTAATACAGATAAATCTAGGATAGGCCAATATCTGACGATAATATCAGCAAACCGATACATCAGTCGGGCTCTCATAAAAACGACAATTATGCAGTTATTGATTTCTCATGTTAGATGTGTAGACGGGTGGAGAGGAGACATGGTGTGCCTTTACACAGACATGCAAAAGCTGTGACACAGACATCACTACCTCTCTGGATTTACCTTGATCATGGCTACAAAAGGCATAACTCTCTTCATGTATTTCTTCAGCTCAGGCATGGCTCCCAACTCGCTGGCTATCATTTTATTGTCTGGAAGGGCCCCATTGTTGCTCTGGACAGGAAATGAGAAAACAAAACAAAGAGGGGTAAACGACAGCAACAAACACGAAAACAGACCCAGAGAGAAGTGCTGGGTGGCGAAAGGAAACCACATCATAACCTGCATGATCATTAGAGACACAGAAGTATGTACCGTAAAATCCGAAATATAAGTTGCAGTTTATAACACGCAGTCTGTGTTTGGTTGTCTCCCAGAGGGGGAAAAAGGTTGTCTATCACTGACTACACGAGTTATTTCAACACTATTTCAACTTACTTTCATTTAAACACCTTCAAAACACACAGTAATTACACTGTCTTGGCTTTCAGACTTGGTCAGGTGCAACATTCAAAAAAAATAAATAAATAAAAAAAAAATTGGCATGTCGAGTTTGCAGTCCTGTTTGCTGCCAGTATGTTAGTTGAGCTCAGTGTGCGGTAAAGTTGATAGTTGTGATCATGACGGTGGCGGCTGCACTGGCGGTCATGACGGCACATGTCAGTGACAAAGCTTTAGCTCGATTATAGCGTCAACTTCTGGGTAAAATACCGTGACACAATAAAATACCTTTCATACTGGTATATTGGTCACACCGGTTTATAGGACGCATCCCACTTTAAAGATGGAAAGACAGGTATTACAATTGGGTCTTATATGTCGAATTTTGCGGTATATCAGTGCATCACTACACGATGGACTTTAGCAGTTATGATTATAAGTATAAGATCAATGCTGTGTGTGACTGTTTCTCACCTTGTAGTGCTTGCCGAGCAGGGATAAGGCACTGTGCTGCCATGGAGGGTAGCTCTTGGCAACATAGATGGTGCAGTGGGAAGGCTTGGCTGGGGGTTTTGAGTCACCCTTCTGTTAGAGGAAAAAAACAACATTAAAATGAAGCATTTCAGTTTAATTCATCCGTATAGACAGGTGCCTAAGACTATGATGATGTCTTGCTTCTGTTCAGCACAGTGACAGCATTTCCAGGTTGGGTGGTGGCCGTAATGGGAAGCAAAGAGTATGTTTGGATTATTCAAGAAGCAAGCTGGTTGTGTGTATGAGTGAGTGAGTGTGTGTGTGTGTGTGTTTCTGATCTTCTGCAATGAAGATCTGTGAACTTATTTTATGTGACAGCTGTCAAGTCTACTCTAGTCCCGTCTGCATGTGCGCCTGTTTGTGTGTTTCCACAAATGAGTCTTGATGTGACAGAAAATTACCACTATAAATTAAAAATTAGCCCCTATAAGCTGCTCAATAGACACATTATGTCAAGGAAAAACATTATTACCTTTACAATGCTAAGTCACACAGCTTTTACTATATTAATGCTATTGCACAAAAGTGTCCTAACTCCAATTTTGGTATTTCAAATGTTATTTCATCTGCTTTTCATCTGAACGTTTGTTAATCAGTGTGTCTTGTAAAATTATGTTCACATGTCCCCTGACGTCTCCAGCCAGGGGGAAGGCTAACTCTGCCTTTTTAACATAGATGTACCAGGACATGACTATTATCCTTTTCTCCTTTTTCTCCATCATGCAGCCATCTTGCCTCCATGGCAACAAAATATTTTCAGCAAGTCGATAGCAGCGGTCTGGAAGCCTGAGATATCGGCTGTCTCAATCTTGTCAATACTTGTTTAGCTTTTCTCTCAGCTGCCCCCAGCCACTTATTGAGGTGGCAAACAGTTAGCAAACAATAGGCTAACTTTCCAGCTGTGAACACATCACACACTTTCAGTGTTTCTGAAGGGATGGTCGGGTCAATTTCATTCATATAGCTCCATGTGACAAATAACATATTTGCCTCAAGGGGGTTCTGAACAGCATATGACACAATCTATCCATAGACCCTCAATATGCAGAATGCTGTGGCAAAGAAAAAGGGAGACGACATCAATAATGTGCAGTACAAACATTATGTGTGGAATTGTGGGATGTGCCCCATTAAAAAGTCGTATCCTGCATTTGTTTGTATGCATGCTTAAACACAGGGACAATGAAGCTGGGATTTAAAAAATAGATTAAATACACAGAGAAGAATTCATTTGGACATCATTTTTAGTTAGTTTGAAGCAGGTAAAACATGTGGATTTGATAACCTCTGCGTCCTAAAAAAAAAAAAATCACACCTTCTTTTAAGTACCAAAGGACAAAGTACAAATACACAAATGTTTTTAAACAGAGCATTTTGTAGTTGGTTTTAGTTTGTCGAGTTATCTTTGAACCTACATAGATTCAAGAGGACTGAATAAGAAGAAAATCTACTAGAACCAAATATGATAAAATGCTTCTGAACCCCAAATGTACCTGTGGCATGCTGCCTGATAATTTAAAGCTTCTCGTTGTGCTTGTTTTATTCTTTTCTGCCTCATTGTGCTCCCCATCAAACAATCATGAAACTGTTAAACAACACCCGAGGGAGAAAAGATGAGACACCACTGCCTCCGATTTAATTACCACACTCCAAGAACTTTGTGTTGCTTTTCAGATAAAAACTGTTACAAAGAAGGCAAACAATTCTGAAATCAATACTCATTTTCACAATTATTTTAGAAAGCCATCACAGCAGTGGCAGTGAAGAGTGTGAAACTACACGGACGCACTTCTTACTTTGTTTTTGGGGGGCTGCATGTACGCTTTGAGTCTCAGTCGGAGGTCGTGTGCAGTCTCCATCAGGTACTGAGAGGAACGGATGAGAATCTCATCGACTGGACCCGCCACAGGCCATGATGCCTCCCTCAGAGAACCGCCCTATCAAGGGGAGAGGGAGAAGAAAGAGGGAGGGCAAATGAGTGAAATTTGGTATCGAGAAGTGTTTTTGAGTGGGGAATGAAAAAAAAAAACAACAAAAGTTTGAGGTCCCCTGGAGGTTTACAATCCTATTACCCACAATGCCAGAGGTCGCACCACTTCTATAACAAAAGTAGGCATGTGCCACATTAACTGGGCATGTGTGAGAATCCCAGACTGATGTGTGTACCTCTGTGTCCACTGAGTGCCTCTTAGCTCTTGAGCTGGCGACGCTGAACACTATTGGAGTTGTGGGGCTTTTTGTTGTTGCTAAGCGACAACCAAAAAGCCCATCTCCAGCACAGCGGCACTCTTTCATATTCATAAATTCGAGTGTTAAAAATATTCTCGGCTCTCTGTGCTGGTGGGAGCGTGCAACCGTGTGTGTGCATTCCTTTCATACCGATGAGAAAAGGAAGTTGGTAGTGTGGAGACCGGCTCCTGGTGGGCATGCACACAAACAGGGAAATGTGTGTGTGTGTGTGTGTGTGTGTGTGTGTGTGTGTGTGTTAGTAGTCAATTCACACAGGTAAATAAGCAGTAAAACCTGCGCTACTGTGGACCATGTGAAGTGTGTCTCTCGGTTTGTTGTTCACAACCAATGAACAAAGGAAGTTTCTTTCATACTTTCTGTTTTACAGAGGAGATGGACATGAAGGACAGTTGGGACGACAGGATGAAAGTCACAATTGAACCCACAGTCGGAGCACGCGGGAAACTCAGAACATGAAACCAGCATTATGATAACAAATCCACAGTCTCTTACCTTGCCCAGCAGACCCCAGGTGTATTCACACAGGTGTGTGCAGATAGGAGCCAGCAGCAGGGTTTGTCTCTCTATGAACTGGAAAACAAGGTCTCTGTGCATGCCCTCGATAGCCAGCTCACGATACTTATCTTTGGCGGCCTGCATACAAACATAAAAACAGTTTTAAAAGGTCATCACTGGTTATTTTGTTATTCCTAAAATACCCCAGACACTGTATTCAATCCATTAAATGACCTCATGCTCAGGATGAGATTTGAATCCTCATGTTACACCCCATCTACTGTTTAATTTGTCACTGCAGTATCCATAATATCATCTCATTAAATGCATAGAGAAGATGGAAAAGCATGCTGATGATTAAGAAAGTGTAAGAGTTTTTCACAATAATTTATTTACCTGGAACTCAAAGAAGCCACTCTTCAGAGCCTCCTTGTACATCATCCTGTCATAGTGCTGATCTGTCTTCAAGATGCCTGCATTCATCTCACTGGACAGAACACAAAATCCTTTCAATCAGTCTGCAAAGTCAGTTTACAGTTCAGTTTTCAGCTCTGAAAAGTACAGAGTCAGACAGGTCAGGACTCTCAAAGGACACCATCCTTAACTTTGAAGGACGAGCAAACTCAAGTTGCCTGGTTTCATCTCTCATTTTTGTGTGCCAGCTGATCAGGTCACAGCATGATTCATTTTTACTTTCCATCAGCATCAAAAAACTCTTTCCACTTTTTAACCTTTATGTAAAGCTGATGTATCCCAACAGTGCTAAACACTGACATTCTATTTATGTTCAACATAAACCTGAGTTTCACTCATGTTTCTCTTGTAAATAAATTTATTATTTTGTATTTTTATGTCATTCAGACAATAAAAGCAAATGAAAGGTGATCCATTGGGGTCCTGGTCGTACCATGGGTAAATGCCCTTATTTCATACACTTCATACAGTATATAATTTGTGTTTACTGATTAAACTACTTATCTATGCTTCTTCTGAGGTCCACCTTCCAGCACAAGCAGAACAAGCCTTTGCAGCTGCTGCTCATAATGTGTGGAAGCGCTGCCTCATTACATCAAAACCTCACTATCACTGGACATTTCTAACTATTTTCTTTGTTTATTGTTTTGCTGTTTTATTGTAATTTCAGTTGTATAGTATCTTTGGTCAACATACATTGTTTTAAAATCTACGTATGACTAAATGGACTTGACTTCTCATACCTATTCCTGCATCCACCGACATGACAAACTATTGCTTAAGGATGCTGAATTAAAATATCAAAGATGCAGTTCTGTATTCCCTATCTTTGAGTTTCCAAACCTCATTATTCCCGCCTTGCTTAATAGCTTTCCCTAAATAACTGATCTGAGCTATAGATCAACCTGTCATTCCATACCACCTCATCTTAATGAACAGCTTCATCTACCTGGCAAAGACCCGGTCGTTGAAAGTGTCGGCGGGTCCTGTCCTCAGGTTGTTTTGGTTGGCAATCATCTCCTTCACCCACTCCACCCAGGTGTAGAGGCGCAGGATGCCGGCGTCAGCCATGGTCTCCACAAAGTTGGCATCCTCCACCGTGTCCCCGGCGTCGGCGAGAGCCAGGCGCATACCTGAGAGACAATAATGCATTAAAATGGCACTAAAGAGACCAGCAAAACAGGTAATATAACGGGAAGGTGATTTTAGTTACTAATTCAGAGCACTGTCAACGTCTCTATTCTTACCGCTGCCTTTGTAATTTGCTCTAATCAAATATGGGTCCCCTTAATCGTAATTACTACAAACAAAGTATGTTTTTCCCCTCTGCAATAATTCTTCTTGACAAACAGGTGAAGTTCCGAGGTTTGTGGAAAATTCCACAGCCAGAGAAAACTTTAAATACCCAGCAGGCATCACTCCAAGCTCTTAGACAGGAAGTCAGCTTAATACGCTGATCTGCTGTCAGACCATGAAATTCTTTACTTCCACGGCAGGACGGCTTCTCGAGACACAACAGACACATCTATCTATTATTCAGCTTGTTCAAGCATAAAGACACGGGTTGGAAATAACAACCGAGAGAAGGATGGATCGACCAATCTTGAGATATTCTATGGCAGGAAGGATATCAGGGCCAATCTATGTCCCTCCCAGATACAGATGTAAAAGATAAGATAATCAAAGCTGGAAAGGCCGACCAGAAACAAATAAAAACAGGAAGACGCTGGCTTTTGTTTTAAATGTCATTTTCAGAGACAAATTCTGTCTGAAAGTCTCTTTCCTGCTTTCACAACAGTGAAAGCCTTGTCTTCCTCTCATCTTTCTCTAAATATTTGATTTTAGAGCCTATGCTTTTCGGCTTCCCTGTGTGTCTAGTTGTCCTGTGGAGAAACCAGCAGGAGGTTCAGCTTTTGTGGAATGATGATGACGACTCATGACTGATTGGACTGTTTTAAATGCAATGATTGTAAAGATGCTGGACATTAAGTAGTTGCTCCAGGCAGAGAGATCATGCTGAATATACATTATCTTACCGGTTGTGCTTTGATTAAAGCATACATTATGAATTAATAAATAGAACATCATTATTCGCGGTGCAGAAAAAGAGTTCTGATGTTTATAACAGCTGATAGCATCCAATATCAACACCTCATCTATCCTAATACGGGGCGTTTTTTAATTATCTCTACACCACAAGATACAAGATACTTATAGTATAATCAAGTGTAATGACCCATGAACTATGACAGCACACTGTAATCTGTTCTAGGTGTACACCTGATGTGTTTTTGTGTCGTCTTTCAACTTTTCTGCTGTGTTTTATTGACAGAAAATCACGAAAGAGGAGAAGAGCAAAGGACAAGAAACATCGAAAAATCAGAAGGATATGCCGTGTACCGTCTGCTGAGAACTTGTCAACGGCTTGAGAGAGAGTGAGGAAGTTTCCAGTTGATTTGGACATCTAGTGAATAGAAAAAAACAGATGTTAGCAGCCAGAATATTTCAAGTGCCGCTGCCCACGCAAGTGCTTTACAGAGCGGAGAGGAGTAAAAAACCACGGTGTCACAGACTGTCTGTGTTTGCAGTGCAAATCAGCAGCACGCACAGTAATTAAAATTCTTCACAACATCAAACACTAGTTAATTACTGGTAACATAAGAGTAGTTTCTACACACAAAAAAAAAGAAAGAAAGAAAGAAAAAAAAGGTTTGCTGCAAAATAAAACATGTTTCTACTATGTCAGTAGTTTAACAACCTCAGACAACATCAGACTCTTTTTCCTGACATTATAACCGTCAGAACAAATTAGGAATAAATATTAATATATATAAAAAAATGTATATGTAATTTCACCTTTTCGGAGTTGAGGAGGAGATGTCCATTGGCTCTCACTGCTTGTGGCCACTTCCCTCTGTGGGCAAAGAGAACGTTCTCATTAGAATATTTTTCACCATCATAATCAGGAAATCAAGGTATATCCAATCCAAACTCACTTCTCACTTTTATTCAACCAAATTTTGACCTTAGTAAAATCTTTTAAAACTTTTACCTTTTATGCAGCTGGAAAAATGCCAGTTGTTGGGAAATAAGTTCAAAATGATTTTCACAATGTTAACGCTCATTAGCCTGCTGCATGATATTGTCCTTTGTCAACATCAGTCACACAGGTCATATAAACACTGTGCATTTTTCCCAAAACAGCTTTATCTATGAGATATCATGTCTGTTTGCATTTTGCTCATATTCAATAAACGTTACAGGAAGTACCTGAAAATGTCTGACAATGTTAGTGAAAAAGAATGTCTGTGTCACAACCCTTCTTTACGCTAATATTCGAGCTAGGAAGGCAGCATTTGTAAGGAACTATTTTTCCAGGCGTAATAACTTTCATCTCAATTGCTTCCGTCTCCCTCTCTCTCGGCGAATTTTGACCAAACAAACTCAGCCGTTCTCTTTAAAAGGGTGAATTACCGAAACCTAGCAACTTTCATGTGTTCTATAGTGTTTCTATAACCTGATTTAACATGAATGGCAGTGAATGGGGTTTAAAAATGCAATCTGAGATCTACTAAAGTAAACACGTGGTTGAATTTTAACAACATTTGTAGAAGATTGGGACAATCTCTGCTAATGTTGAGAATTGAAAAATAGACTGGTATGGTCCTTCAAGGGGTATTTTTTCATTAGTAATATGTATCTCCATTTAATTAAGGTATGCAAAAACACATGTCAATTAATCAAATAAATGGTTCATGCATGAACTGTATTCCAGTTTTATTCTGAGCATTAGATAGAACTCTTCTTACAGGTAAACAAAACCACAGTAGCTCATTTAATAATTCTCTTGGAATCGTAAATTTGGGATCCTGGATTCAGTAAAGTGATAACACAGTACGATGATCATGATGTGATTCCACCGACAGACAAATGAACCTGAAATTGTTGCTGAGCAGCTGAAAGTTCGGTCTCATGCAAGTTAACTCAATTGCACATTTTACTGCACGGCCCAGATCAACAAATTTGCTGATCAGATTCTCACATAACAGTTTACGTACAAAAATGTGAAAAGATTTTCAAACATTTGCCCGTCATAACTTCCAAACATCCAAGATAACATCTCATATTGCTTGTTTTCTCTGACCAACTGTCCAAAACCACGAGATATTCATTTGTCAGATCGCATTTGTCAAAATTTCAAGCTATTCCTTCGGCAATCCATCATCTTCTAGGAAAGACCAGCTAAGCGGTCCTCAATAAAAGTTTTTTAAAAAGCATAAAAATCACAGAGTGTTCTGCTCTCTGTACAGGTCAATCCAGTGTGCAAACTCACTTGTCGTTGGGCCACATTGCCACGTGATTGTACAGGTAGTAAGACAGGTGGTTGGGCACCAAGTCTTTGCCTGACACACGGACGTCCACAGGGTACCAGTATTCAAACTCCCTCCTCAGCCTCTGGAGATGCTCTTGAGGAATGTCTGTCTTGGGGAAAGGAGACGTCTTAAAGAAGATAAAGTCCCACACCTCTCTGGTCATCTGCTCCGGTCTGCCGGAAGAAAAAAGAAGACAGAAACCAATTATCAAGGGGAGAACCAGACAGGGTAATTAAATGCTTGCGTTTGATGGTGTGTTTATTTCTGTTTGCATTTTTTTCCTCGGTGCTGAGGAGGAGAATGATGTGACTTAAATCAACACTCAGCTATGCATTGACTTTTTTAAACTGTTTCCAAGAGGCAGCATTTGTCATTGCGTGGATGTTCTATTTATTAATGTTATTATTTTATTTCAAGGATGAATAACGGGCAACAAATCGACTTATAAAAGGGGAAAAAAAAAAAAGTCTGAATAGCAACATCTGTCATTTCAAATGAATGATTTAGTTATTAAATCTGTTTTTCTCCCTCAGGTGAAAAACATCTACAGCTGTTTGAAGATGGAACGAGAAGGACAAGAGAAGGTGAGGCAGCAAAAAAGAATGCCGAGTGAATAATTTAGGCCCCAATTCTTGTTTCTTCCAGTGTGCTTGTATGTGTGTGTGTGTGTGTGTGTGTGTGTGTGAGTGTTGTGTAGAAGTGTGTCCATTGGGTCCATACTTGATGCCCAGTGGTGAGGGCCCCTGTCCATTGAGCACTCCTCCCTGAAGTAGGTGAGCTACAGTGTAGAAAGCCATGTAGATGGTGGAGTCTGATAGTGACTCAATCAGCCATTGCTCGTCCCAAGGCAGCCGCGTTCCTATGGTAACCAGGAGGCGTATGCGCACACACACACACAGACACACACAGACACACACACACACAGAGCCAGGCGGGAGAAGAGAAGAGACACAAAAGTAAGAAGAAAGACAATAGTTGTCTCCTCTGAGCTGACAATCTTTTATTGCATTTGCCATCTTGTCAAGCTGGATACATTCTAATGCCAAGAAAAAACACAATGGAAAAAATCCTCGGCTTTATTGTGTAATCCTTAACAAACAATCTGAGATGTAAAACTTTATCGTCAAATATACTGAAGTCAGTCGAACCGCAAATGGCCGACCTGCTGCTTTGACAAACAGCAGCTTATTCTTTATCCTATTAATTTGCTGCTTTTGTCCGAATTTGATTTGGGGATTTTTCTTAGACCAAAAGCAAAAAGACAAGTTACTTAATCAGTTCCAAAAGAACTAAACTTATGTATTTGTGCTACCACTGACAATCGACTGATATCTTTTTACCATCTGTTGATGTTTAAAAACACTAAGTGACCACAAGCTTGCAGCTGCTACATAAATATGAGATCTGAACATAATTGATGATGAAATGTTGATATAATCAAACAGAAACTAAATGCACCTACTCTTGCATCTT
>JAPZDX010000006.1:16531507-16543187 GCA_029783625.1 Naso annulatus | reverse complement strand
ATGAAAGCATGTAAACCTGCTCTTGTAGTAACCAAGAACAAAATGTAAACCCATAAAATGAGCATAATATAGCCTCTTTAATCACTAACTTTACATTTTAATAACAAAGCTGACCTAAGCATTTTATTTTTGGTGTCATCGGGCAAAAATCCCATAATAACCTTCCAGCATATTGTAATTCAGGTGGTCTAAAGGAATACTACACTTCTGCACCTCTCTGTGTGTCTGTGTTCAGGCTTGAATGATGAAAAATGAAAACCATGAAGGACACTTTTCGGCCAATCATGGGTCATTTCAGAGACCACATGTTCCAATTGCTGCTCTACACTGAGCTTCTGAGTGACATGTGACGCCGTGAGCAAACTGGCTGTTGAAACAAGCGACATGCTGTAAGTTCAAAAACTGGCCTCTAGAGACTTAACAAGCTGAGTTGAAGGCGACACCGTCAGCCAGCTCGAGCTGAGACGGACCAGTTTACACCGCTGCACCTTTCCCTGCAACCGTTTCAACTAACTGCGAATCTTGGTGCAAAATGGCCTTAAAACAGAGAGCAACAACAAGTAAAATAAAATAAAAAGCCACAGCAAAAACGGGAAGGAGAGAGTGCAGCAGAGTTGCTTCCTTAGGAGTCTCGTGCCTCACTCAACTTGTTTTTCAGATGTTGGCTTCCACAGCATTGATTTATGATTTGTATTTTTAAAAAGCCTAACAGACCACTATAACTGTAAGATAAATTAAAGTCTTTTTCAAAATATCGAAGTATAACATTGCACATAAAAAATTAAAATAGCTATCATTAGCTAGCCAACTAAACTTTCACCTACAGTAAGTGCAGCCTACTCTAATGTGCTTGCAGAGGCGAGAGGAAGAGTTCTTAAAAGAGGACATCTCAGTAAATTTGGGTGTTTTTCAACAAGCACTTCGGTGTCTGTTGTCTTTCTTAGCTTGTGGTGCAAAAAGTTGCCAGATCTGGCCAAGGATTACTGCTGGATGAAAAAAAGGAACATTAAAAGTACACATTCCTTAAATAAAAGGAGTACTTTTTTGCTCATGTTCATCACCTGTAATGTGCTACTACCCACCCTTGATAAGGGTCACATGACACATAACACAGATATCACACTTCGAGCAAACTGAAAAAAAGTAAATGTTTAACAGAATGTAATAATTATTTAAAAAAAAAAAAAAGTCATTCACACCTTCACATTCTACTTGTGAAATTACTGGATTTTTGTGTGTCCATCTATATTTCCTTGCTCTCTCTGTCTCTCATTCACTTTCCACTCATCCACGTGCCTCTACTGTAGATAACAGCACTCATCACTGATTAGCTCATCCAGAGTAAAGACACTTAAAACAAAAAAGAAAAATGGGCTGCTCTAAATGAAGGCTATTTCAGTTGCCTAAAAAAAACAAAAAACAAAAGACTTTACAAAACACATTACTGAGCCAAACCATATTTAAAACTGACTGAAATGCATAGCAAATAAAAATAATAAAATTAATTAAAGCAGGGTTATACATCTGAAATGTTTCCTGCAAAATATATTATCTGTCTACTCTTTAATGATGCTTAAAATTACACATTAGTAGGATTAACCCTAGCATGCAGGCTTTATTTATGTTAGCAACTGATGACACATTTATTGTAGATTCAACACGGTCACAGCAACGGTTCATGCCAGAACACACCCCGCCCTTTGTTATAGAAACGATCACTCTGAAATCCCTGTTGATGCAGCTGTGACCATGTGGCGTATAAATCCATTAAAAATCTATCCTGACCTTTCTCCATTATTCATAATCTGGCTGAACTGCACAGTAAACCTTAGGAGGTCATCATACAGCTCACAGATGAAGATTCCCTCCATGCACAAGGTGGATTCATACATTTATCTACCAGCATCGAATGGCCAGATGCAATATTCCTCTTGGACAAGATAATGCTCTTATTTATCTGATATCAGCTGAATCTGTGCCCAGGGCGTGGCTGCACTGGCGTAAACAAATACATATAAAATAGAGCAAAATACAATAGAAAACAGAAGAGAATAATACTTTTCTTTGGTCAGTACAAGGCTATGATATCTCCCAGCGTGGCAGCATGTCCCACCCACAGCAGCATCATCCTATTTCCTGTGAAAAAAAAGAGTCAATATGGCTGCTTTGTTATTAGCACTTCAGAATGTGCCAACCTACAACACTATCGCCACCAGCACAACCATCATCCTGTTTACTGTGCAGGACAGATAACAGACTTTTGTTTTTCCTGGATGCAGGTAGAGGCACAGCGTGCTGCTGTAATTTGGACTAAAAGCAACGTGTCCTTAACAAAGACGGCTCCATCAGAGAAGACTTGGGTGACTGGAGGGGCTTTAATCATTTCACCAAACTCACCTAGGGATGGTAGAAACCTTCGGTTTGTATTTGTATAAATGAAAAACATGCAGACTGCATTTGAAGCTTAGCTAAAGCAGTGTTCGCAATAATCCAAGTCCTCATGTGCATCCCGAAGGAACTGGAAACGACAA
Source organism: Naso annulatus (assembly GCA_029783625.1). Lineage (NCBI taxonomy): Eukaryota > Metazoa > Chordata > Actinopteri > Acanthuriformes > Acanthuridae > Naso > Naso annulatus. The sequence goes on along the minus strand of JAPZDX010000006.1, from coordinate 16,540,656 downwards.
ATTAAAGCTTTACAGTAAAATATACATTAACATCCACAATGTGAACAAATCTGATTCATCTCTTGCCTCTTTATCCCAACAGTATATTTTGCTGTTAACTGTTCAAACACAGGTTTATTGTTCTTTGTGAAGCCGCATATATGAAGATTTTGGGGTCCTTATTTTTATTGTAACATTAAACCAAACTAAGTCATGGTGGAGTTACAGGCTGAAACATTAAGGAGAACATAGGACGAAATCTGCCACTACACTGTAATGTTGGAATCACTAAAATTATTCGCATAAAAGAAAGAAATCTCATCCTGGAAACTGCCTGAAGTAATGCCTTATGGACCACTTAAAATATGCAAAAAAAACCCCCAAAATATCAATACAATATTAATGTCTTGAAAAATCACTACACAGTTTTGGCTAATTGGCAACTGATGTCTCCTAAATGCTTGTTTTCTCTAATCAACACTTAAAAACATTTATAAATATATATAAAGTTAACACTTACTGTACTTAAAAAACTAAAAATAAAATGTTTAATTGAGGATCAAAATTGTTACCAGCATTTTTTTTTAATCAATGAACTTTAATATTTTGCATATTTCAATGAATTTATTTTTCTGTCCGTCGTTTTTCTGCATCAGGGTCCTGTTGGTGTAACATGTGGAGGCAGCTGTAGATAGTTGTGTTAGTATGGAGAAAGACAAACAATCAAACCAGATTATAAAAGATCCAGCAGGATTGTTCCCCTGTTCTCAAGCATTCACATCACTGACTGCAGATTAAGCATCCACAGTCTACCTATTGTTTATGTTTATTCACATCTCTCTTAACACACACACACCACCTGCTTATTTTCCCCCAACACTGACTCTCTATAGATGCTAGGAAGTAATTGATTTATATGTCTGATATTTTTCAAAAAAAAAAAAAAAACAGCTTTCCTTTAATTATTTACGGCTGTGCAGTTCCTCATAAGTCCAAAGGCGGCTCGCTAAATGGATCTGCTTCTTCACAGCCTATTTTACCATCATTCAACATATGATTTCTCCCCTTTCTTTTAACACCATGCTACGTTAGAATGCAACACGCCACCCACACTTTCACTGCTGGAACCTGACAAGCCATATGGGGGAGCAGACACCTCCTCACATTCACTTGAGGAAAAAGGAGAATATGTAAGTGTGTGTGTGTGTGTGTGTGTGTGTGTGTGTGATTGTGTGTGTGTTAGAAAGGGGAGGTTGGTGTGCGAAAGGAGAAAAAATGACGCTGATAAAAGAAGATAACAGCGACAGAAGGGAGCAAAGTGAGAAATAAAGGAGGCGATGACAGAGACAATATAGCAGCAAGCAAGAGGCTGACAGAGAGCGAATGATAGAGATCAAGGGGCAGATGGAGACTGTCGTTCCCTCTCTTGGTAGCAGACAGACAGACAGACAGACAGACAAAGAGGCAGGCGGCAAGCACAAATGGATATCTGTTGATGCATCAATCAATACACCACTGGAGGAAGTATAAACAACTATCCTTCATTCATCTTCCTATTACCCCTCTGAGACCTCCTCAATAGCAGCACAAAGTTAGCTCGAGCTCTCTGGTTTGTATGGATTACTTTCTGCTTTGTCTACAGTGAAGCCTTTTGCTGACATATTGAGCTACGTGCATTGAAAACAGCCATTATTATCGTATAAAAGAGTTCTAATATTAAATACATCAGGGGAGTGGGCTGATTGATTAAATTTATAAGCTTGGTGTCAGGATGAGCAAGTGCAAAGAGAACGATCACATGCATCCAACAGACTCAACATCCAGAAGTTCATGCGCTCTTATTCCATTACTACAACTGTAATTCATTTTTGTTTAGAGAGCGTCATTAAAGGGGTAATTTATGCGTGCACGAGAACGCTGCTCCCATCACAGTGAACAGTGAAGCTAAAAACATGACACCAGTGAGATTTTTCAAAACTATGCATGTCGAGGCTTCAGGACACCTGGATTACTTATGGAGGCATTCAATGGTATATTATGCGTTTTTTTAAAACGTTTGAATCCTAGTCACCATTCACTACAAGTGTTTTGGAGAATACTGCAACGTATTTCTCTTTTGAAACTCCTGCAGTGTTTTGTGGACTTAAAAAATTCACCCGACCTCCCATCAGCACGAGGATGAGCAGCTAGTAACTGAATTTTCATTTTTGGATGAACTATCCCTTTAAGTGACAAAAAGCAAGAAACATGAGAAGTCAGATGATCAGTTTGCTATCACACCTTCAGATTAACCATATTTGTTGAGCAGGGAAAATTGTGAAGTTACTTTTCACGGGTATTTTTTATCAACAGAGTTTTTAGACCAAATGAACTTACTTTCCATAACTGTGGACTCACAGTTTTCCTGTTCAGTGAGGCATGTTCACCAAAACTTAATGTGATTTAGGTAATTGTCGAGCAACCCTAATTGTCTAATTGTCTCAGTATAACTGTTGGCTTGTTTACAACTTCTATAATTACAAGCACAACTGAGTTTCTTTTTAAAAGTACTTCTTTTTAGGGATGTTTCCATGTTCCCACATGTCAGCAAAACTTGGAAAGCAGAGTGATGTAAAAACAGATAAAAACAATGGAAAAGACTGCAAAAAGGGCACAAGTTGAAATGAACTCCAATTATCCTTTAACTGTCGATTTTATAGCAGAAGATTAAAACTGTAAATTGCATATCTGCAGGGTTCATACTGATGGACCAGACAGAACAAGTCATTTGAAGACATCACTGTGGGCCCTTTTTTGTGTTAAAGAAGATAATAAAATTAATCCTTGCAGCCATAATCTTACCTGTGACGTTGAACGTTAAACTCTACAACTCTTTATTTCAACAAAACACAAAAAATATAAGTATATTCTTCGCTCCCTCTCTCTGGGACGATCCTTACCAATCCAGACTCGAGCAACAAATCGAGACTCTAAGCTCTTATCAGCGCAACACATGTATAAGTGTTTAAGTCAGGGATCAGGTGGCTACATAAAAATGTAAATGAAATATTCTTTTATCCTCTTATGGTTGTGATGATGAAATTAATGAGGTGGGTGACAGCTTACCTGATAAAGCAAATGTTTGGAAACTGTAACAGATCACTGATTGTCCCTAATGTGATCCTTGTGTCCTTGAACCAAACATGAATCTGTAGCTGCTCTGTCTCCGCTCATGGAATATAAATGTGCAGGCGTTTTTTTAAAAATGAGGAATTAAATCAGTTTGGTAAAAGACAGCAGTAGCCGTTCGGGCACAAGAAGGAATTTTTAAACCTTGTGCTTTCTCGGTGATGGAAGAGGTTTTCAGAGGGGAAATCTCTTTCTACAACTTGCAGAGAACTTCGAGTAAAAATGACAAGGCCACACAAATAAATCTGTATTTTCTGTCAAAGGGAACAAACGTAACCTTGTGAGGCAGCTGGACTCCTGCAGGCTAGAAGCTATCTGGCCATTAGACTGGTAACCGGACCAATCAGGGTCCTTTTCGGAGGTACTGGCGTGAGCTGCAGGTGTGATTTTTGTTTGTGATGCAGCAAGAAGCGACTGTTTCCTCAGAAAACAATAATGGCAGCTGCGGACATGACTAGCACAAATGCTGCTATATCATCAGCTGTATCACAACTGGAGAATATTTCTTCATTGAAAGAAGAGCAAAGAACAACACTGAAGGCTTTTCTTGATGGAAAAGATGTTTTCACTCTTCTCCCAACTGACTTTGGTAAAAGTTTGATTTACCAGCTGGTTCTGCTGGTCATATGGTTTGTTGATCTGATTGGTTGGAAACAGTGTATGATAGACGGTGAAAGACAGATGGTTTATCCGATCACCTGCTGAGCATTTTTTATGTCTGCCCTTTTCCAATGAAGCCTTCCCAGATGGTTGTGTGTAAGAAACCATCAGGCACAGACAAGTTAGTACAAACTAAAATGTTACAAACACTATTTTAACCTTTATCAGTATGATGCATTTTATCAACTTGTTTGTTTTTTTTATTTATTTAAAAAAGTACAATATTTCTCTCTAAAACATGGTAGAAAAGCAATACGCAAACACAGAAAAGATGTCAAGTAAATAAGGTGACCAGATGTCCCTGATTTCCAGGGACGGTCCCCGTTTGAGGTGACCTGTCCCTGGCATGAGCTGTCCCCGGAAATGTCCCCGATTTACCTGTGGATTTAAAAAGAACAAAGCGAAACAGACGCTGCAGCTGTGATCCTGGTTGTGCGCAGACTGATAAAAATATCATCTTCAACCACAAGGTGGGTTGTATTGGCAGCTGTGGCGCTGTCAGTATTTTCACTTGTTTACTCCATGGACAGAAGAAGCAAATCAACATTATTTATGAGGGCAGAAGAAGAAATAAGTCAGAGTTTGAGTGGACTGATCTAAATAATGGATCCATGATAGTAATGTATACTGTCCTTGATGTGGCTGTAACATTGTTTATTGTAAAGATTACCACATTACAGCTATTACAATATTTTATGACGTGTCTCTGTTTTGGGAGAGGAGAATTCCTGATAGATAGAATAGAAAAAAGAGTGGAGGAGACAAAAGGAAAAGGAAAGTGAGTACAAAAAATTATTTGGCGTTAACAAGTCAAGGAAGGAGAATGTGCATGAATGAGGTGAAGGTAAAGAGGAGAGATAAAAAAAAGGGCAAAAAGGAGAAGAAAAAGTTAAGAGGGTAAAAAGAGCAGACAAGAGGAGGTAAGGTTCTTTTAAAGAAGCACAAATGTCTTTTAATGACAAGATTAAAAAACAATATTAAATGCCTCTGTTACTCAGACCAAGATAACCAAGGTCCACTGTATGCTCTGCAAGTTGTCAAAATACATGAAACTGTAATTGTCCCCGTTTTTTATTTCAAAATGATAACATTCTCGGTTGTCATTTCAGAAATCTAGTCACCTTGAAGTAAAAGTATCTGAAAATAATACTTAAATATTGCACTTGAACAAGGGTAATTATGTTCACATACAGTGGCATGATGCCACGGTGAGAAAAACACTGTTTCCATAGACGCTGGGCTTTTATTTCAATGATGGCTAATTATCTGAACAGTCTTTTTCCTCCCAGAGCTTTGAGTGCAAAGTTCTCTTTGTTTTCAGTGGAACAAAGGCAGCTCTCAAAGCCGGGATCTTCAGGGAGGCAGCTACCTCTGAGCAGAGTATCCGAGACGGGGCAGAGGGATGTCAAGGAGACCGTGTACGGGGGATTCGGGCTCCCGAGGCCCAGCTATCCGGTTGAGACGAGCACAGCTACAGCGCTGTGGCAACAAGCACAAACACTCCACTGTCGAGTGTGTCGAGTCTCAGAACTAAACACAAACTGTTCAAATGCCAACCCTGACAAAACACGAGATGTCAGCTGTTTGCACACAGGAGCACGTCTCCCTCTGAGCTCTGCAGGAGGTTTTGTGGGGTTTCATCAAGTGAGGTCAACAAGTTAAATTGTTCAATAACCTCCCCCACCCCCACTTTATACTTTACTTTATATAAAGGTCACTCTGTTGCAATGAAGAAAACAACTCGTTCAGTGATGTGACAGCAGGGGGTGTATGTTGATGATGACACTTGGATCCCTGAAATCAAGGACTCAGACATATTTGATCATGCTGAAGCGCCTTTGCCAACGCACAAGTTAAAACTAACAAATCTAATCTCCCTCTCTGCGCAGAGGTGAATGAGCTGCAAACACTTTGTACTTGAATGTCCTCTGCAGCCTCCTATAAAAGCCAGTAAAAGCTGCTGCTTTGTCTTTTTAAACCAGACCAGGTTGGCCATGAACTGCAAGAACAAAGCGAGGCTTCTGTGTATGCCAATGTGTTTGAGTTAAAAGGGAGATACATCAGCACCAGGAACAAATTAGAGGACTTTTAGCTTCCCACCCCCGTGAAAACTACAAACATCACACATGTAACAACTGATTTGTGCAGATTAAGATCATCTCAGTTTAGAATTAATGTTTTTTAATCATCTTGAACTGCAAGATCACATCCATATTAGTCAATTTGACTCACCGAATCAAACATGCCCGATGCAATCGGGAATGATGGAGCGACTCTGATGCTTCACTGGGAGACGAGAGATTTAATTCCTGCACACTGTAAGATAATGTTCTGACTGTCCGCAGTGACTTGGCCTATTTTTCAAAGAAGCAGGCTCTTTTCAATCTCAAAAACAACAAACAAACAAACAAAAAAACCTTCACTGGAAAATAAAAATTGTTGTCAGCCAATTTATCATTTACTGTTTCAAGCTTTGGTGAAGAAGGGATGTTTTGTCAGGAATAATTAATTTTTAGAAATATCTGGGAGGCTACATGAGACTAAATGTATATTAAATGAGAGGATTAGAATGATAACGGTGTAAATGGAGTGAATTTCCACTATATTCCTTTGCTGTTTTGTAGAAAGACGCCATTAAGAAACATCAAAAGTCTTTCTCTCATGTGCGCACAGACTCTACCAGTTTAGCAGTTAGGGAGACAGTGCACGTTCAGCAGGAGATAGATGCTAATTATGCTAATGTACCCAATTAAGCCCTGTCTCTATGGAGACCAAACTTCAAAGGTTTCGCCGGAGCAACGCTGTCACATTGGTTAGAGCCGCTGCCTGGAGGAGAATACGCTCGGGCGGTACAGATTCTAAGTCAAATAGCAGGCAGGCTTAAAGTGACAGAAACAAGAAACAGAGTAGGGTCAATAAAAACGCATAAATAAGAGCAGGATGAATAAACATTGCATGCGCTGAAACCTCTCTTCCAGCAACATGATCCTCAATTGCTCCAGAAATATGGTCTGAATCCCACTGTTAACTCATGCCCTGAGGACATAGACAGTACTAATTGATCATGACAACAAATCTGAATGCATCCTAAATTATGTGAACACAGGCAAATACACACAAACAGGCTCTTATTATGAATCAGTAATAAGTCTCTGAGGAGAAACTAACATCTGGATAAGATTGTTAATCAGCCTCTGCTCTGCTAAATGAAGATGTTGCAAGAGAGGAGATATTATAAATGATAGGACCCACCTCTGAAAACACACACACACACACACACACTTAGCACACCTCTAAATAGTTGTTTATATCACCAGACAAGGTTCATTACTCTAATGTTTTCCTAGCTCTCAGTCTCCTGGGCACTTTTCATGTTCCTGCGTATGTTCACAATGTAAGATGTGTGTGTGCGTGTGTGTGTGTGCGCAGGCTACCTCATCACTCTTAATTAAGTTTGCTGCATTCTCAAATTTCCTTTTTATTGACTTCATTGATTGTCATAGCTACTTTTCTTGGTGCAAAATCACTTAAAGCCTGAAATACTTATAAAAAAAAGTATTTCCATTACAAAACCAAGTCCCCCTGTTGTGCTTTACGCTGTTTTTATGATAACCAGTGTTTTATATTTGTAAGTTTGTGTCTGGCTGCTTTATCTTGTTTTTGCCTCTTAGAGCACTTACAAACATCATATCTCTCTGTTGCACCATAAAAAGTATTAGCAGCAGGCCCACTACGTGTCTTGCTTGTTTTTTTTCCCCCCAGCATATTGGATGCTATCACTAAACTGACATGTATAATTTCTGTAAATCTTCTCTATTGAGATACAAGCTGCAGTGGACACCCAAGATAAGAGTGACCAATTCAGTGCCTGACCAAAGGCGAAATGCAGTGACAATCTTCTGTACCTGAGTTATGACTTTTAATATCACCCTTAAAAAATTTTGCAAAATATTATGATGTCCCGGTGAAGTTGACCTACGACCTTTTGGATATGAAATGTCATCGCTTCATCATTGTAACCTTTTAGACATTTATGTAAAACTTTTTCTAAATAACTCATGGATTACTGTGTTAAGGTCAAAAACATGTTTTGTGAGGTCACAGCGACCTTTGACCATCAAATTGTAACCAGTTCAGATTCACTCAAGATGTTCCTGAGATGAGGAGGAGGCAAAATAAAAAGTAGAGAGAACCGATAACAAGGATTTTTGCACTTGAGTGACTAGATGGGGAGATTGTGGAGAGCGGGATGATTCAGTGTGGAGACGAGTGTGAGGATTTGTCATGAAGAGAGGAGCTGATGGGGTGAAACGGATGATGGGGGAGATTCGGTCTAAAACATTGTTGGAAAGTCACTGCGCAATTTTATTTCACATTCAGATTTGAGTGAGGAGACTCAATTTATCTTGAACACACTTAACAGTGAAATAGAGTTCCGAGTTATTAGAAGCTTGAATTATTGATGGGAAGGACAATTAATTAAAGACAGCGATACTGCCGATGCCTGAAACGCAGCACAACAGACAGGAGAGAATGGTGGATCAATCGCGAGGACAGATGTTAAAGTGAGAGGAAGCAACAAAAGAGGAGTGAGAAGTGGAGGGTCAAACTAGTCATCTGCAGTCCGTCTGTCTCCTAATTGCTCCCATGGCTCAGCTCGTCTGAACAACAGCAGGACAGTGAAGGACTCTGAGGCTAAGGACAGGGAGTGCAACTGCTGCTCACTTTCTTCCATCACTTTATCATTTTCGACATGGAAACATCAAAGAGCGGCTTTATCTCTGGCTCCATTTTTATGTGGCAGAATGAACAGATACGGGCTGACCATGAGATACAGCAGCAATTTCTTTTTTTGAGTCTTATCTGCCTTCATTTCGTCATATCTGCACAAGACTTCAATTGAAAGACTGCATTTGGATCCCACATATCATGGAGATGACTAAAGGTAACAACATGTTTCTTAAAGGTGGAGTCAGTAGCCCTCGTTAACTTAGCATCTGCCTGTCCATCACAAAGTAGCCCAACTCTGCATCGCTCTTCCCAGCCTCTCTTTCAGTGCTCCAAAATGGCTGAGAGCCAAACCGAGACTCACTCTCGCTCTGGAACAAGTTTTATCCACTTGCGCACTAGGGCTATTTTTCCTTTTCTTTGTGCTACGTCCACATTCATAACTTTCTCCGGTCTGGACGGTGTCCAGTAGCTATGCTCTGCTGCTCTCAACCTCACCTGCGCGCTGTCTTTGGTTGGGGGAAATGCACCATAACGCCATCTACGCTTGGTAGAAGCATGGTCGCGCTATCGTTACCTAGATATTGATTGCACGTCTACATCACTCTTCACTG
>JAPZDX010000006.1:16490834-16503687 GCA_029783625.1 Naso annulatus | reverse complement strand
GTTGGCAGAAACAGAAGAAGATTTAGAAGAAGAGATAGATGCACAAACACTTTGATTCTCTCTCTCACACACACACACACACACACACACACACACGGGCTTTGGTCCCTCACCTTGTCAGGTGCCTGGCTCTGGAGGCTGCCAACATCCAGTGGAGTGATGAGGGGCACATTCTGAAAGCCGTCCTCCACGCTCACAGGTTTGGCCCCTTTGTCTTGAAGATTACTCCCCAGTTTCACCATCTTTCACCGCTCTTATATATTCCTTTATTTCCCAGAAGGCTGCTCCTGAATGGAGGAGTTTTTGAGAAAGGATTGTTTTATCTCGCAGCGTTTGAGGTCAATGAAACCTGGCAGACTGAGACTATTTGATGGAGAGGATTCCCACGTAACAGGAGATCAAATATTAATGAGAATTTAACTTGATTGTAAACTTGAAGTAGGTGAATTAATAATAACCTTTAAAAAAAAGAAAGTGACCAAAAATGACAATTTAACACGGCCGTGTAATTAGTATGATTATGAGAGCAAAACACACGAAAAAAAGGCTCATTTTGATTTCAATGTAAACGCATCTCGGATAATATTTACAGAAAACAAAAGAGGAAACAAAAATTCGCCAGTAGTATCATCTTCACCTCTTTTTCCCATCAAATAAAACATAAAAATGTGGCCCTGATAAAAGCAGTAAAAACAGTAACTTACAGCGGATCGTCCTTGTCCGTCCGTCTCCTCCGTGCTGCGGCAGGGTTTGTGTCGACAGAGGCGGAGGGAGCGCAGATGAGGAGCAGGTGAGGCTGGAGGCTGCGCTGCGGCGTCGCTGCTGCTGATGCTGCGGGAAAGCAACGCTGCACCGCCGGAGACAGACTGGATGTCTGGCGGCAGGTTTCCTAACAGCAGGCAGCCCAACCCTTTAATCCAAACACAGCCTCTTCTCACCGGTGCTGCTACACCCACAGCCGCTGGAGCTGCCGCTAGGGGGATTGTTTTCCCTTCCGGGAGTCTGGTTTGTTTGGCCAAAGTGGAAGCCGAATTAATGATGCCTTTCATGGCTGCTCGTAAACTCGACAACTATGAGGGTGAAGTCCTGCGCATTCATACCTGAAAATGGGCCTACTTAAAATTAGGCCTATTCATTTTAAGATAAATTATTTGACCTAGTGTAGGACCCGTTGCAAACAAACAAACAAACAAAAAATTGCTTGGATTGTTTTATTTTAACACAATAATTCAAGCAAATTCGTCTTGTGACTGGCTAAAGATGTGCATTCAAGTTAGTGATAGCTAAAAACTCAGAACAGAAAAGAACAGAAAACAAAACAAATAAAGCAGAATTATTATTTTTTTTATTTTTTTTTTTTTAAATCTCCAACAATTAGCCATCTGTCGCATCCCAACTTAAAATCCACACTTTTTTAGCTGTTAATGTACAAGGGGGATCACTAATCAACTGGCTATTTTCCACAGCACTTGAAAGCAGCATACGCATGTGTTGGTCAAATTGATTCTTTGGTCCTACAGCCCCATCTAGTGGTCGATTCAGTGACACACAGTCAGATTTAAGAGTTGTATCAGACTGTCAGCTGGTGAAATTCCATGAAATATGGACGTTCATGTGTTTGTGTGTATGGGAAACAGAGAGAGGTTCATGTGGGATAAGTTGGTTATCTGAAGTAATAGGCACATTCGACTGACAAAAATATCCGTAAAATTGAATGATACATGTTTAAATAAAATGAATATATATAAAAAAGAAAGTAAATGTAACATTTATATTAAAAAAAAGTATAAATCTGTATCAAAAGGAAATTATAGTAAATAATAACAGGAGCATGAATCATTTCACAATATGTTCCCTGACACAGATGACTCAGTCACCATGATCCCTCAGCATGGACGCTGAAACAACCTGAAGTGTTGCTGCACGATGTCAAGATCCTGTCTGCAGGGTGCAGCGTGTTCTCTGTCTTCATCTCACAAAAGCTCTCTTCATCAGGTGTCTATAATACAACATAACAGTCTTTTTCACTCTCTTTTTTCCTCCATTTGCCTAATGAAAGTATTATGAAAAATGCAGTTCATCAGGCTCCATAACACTTTACACCTCACTTTCTCTTCTGTTGTGCTCTACACAAACAAAATGGTCATTACAATTTATCTATGAATCTATTTGTTCAGAACCTTTCTAACTTTCTTACGTCCATGCAGGACTTCCGTAGGTCATGAAGTCTGCTGTCAGCTGCTGACTCTGAATCAAACAGCTCTTTGACAGAGAGCAGAGACTGGTGCTAATGACTTATGGTAGTTTGCAAAGATGGCGTGATCAGAGCCTACGCAGGGACAATCTCTGACAGACTGGCGGACTCCATCACGGCGTCCTTTCAACTGACAGCATGATGGTTGCCATCCATCATATAGATCCATCTGAAAGTGGGAAACCTAAATGGTGAAACTGATTGAGCACAAGGAAATCAAACAACTGTGAGCTGACAGTTCAGTCTGCGATGGTGCTTAATGACAGGGCGCTCTGAAAGTTGAGTCTGCACTGCAGACACAGCATCCTCTTGTCGTTTCTGTAACACAGCGCAGCTTTTAAACCTTTCAGGGGACGTTAGAAAGAAGCTATATCTGGCAACCAAGTGTCATGGGTGCACAGTGTTGGGGAGTAACTAGTTACATGAAACGAAATCACGTACAGTAATTTAATTACAAAATGTAAAAAGTTAGTTACAGAGAAAGAATGTGTAATTAATTACAGTTACTTATGGAAATGTTCATGATTACAAAGGGGGTTACAACTGAGTATTTTCTGTAAAAAGCTTGGGGCTACATGTTGAATAATATTTTTTTTGCTGCTTTGTGTGTTTTTGATGTGCACGATGCTTTGTCAAGGAATTTTAGCAAAGTTTGATTAAAATTCGGATGCTTTTGATCGGTTCTCTTGTTTGAATTTGCTGCGCCCCACGTCTGCCTCTGCCTCATTAAACATTTAAGAATGGTTAACAAATGAAAAAACATTCATTAGAAATTTAGAAAAGAAAAAAGTAATTATGTGTAATAAGTTACATTACTTTGATAAAGTAATTGAGATAGTTACATGACTTATTACATTTTAAAATGGGGTAACTTGGAGTAACCTATTACATTTCCAAAGTAACCTTCCCAAACCTGTGGGTGCTTTAGTACTACCTTGTTTTGACAGCCTCAGTATACCTTATAATTCCCCATTTATTTGTGTCTTTCTTTTAAAGGAGCCACTGAGTATCCTCAGCTGAAAAGTAAAGCCTCCACTGCACCATCTTACTATTTCAGACCTGCATAATTCAGCCTGCATTTATCTCATTTTAAAAACATCATTGGTTGGAGTAGTGTGTTACCAAGTCAACTCCGCTGCTAACATAAATATATTCTTTCCACCATGTTGCCTTTGGCTTTTATGTTCCAGTAAGTAATCAACACACTTTTCTGAAGTCACACTCGGCAGTGCAGGATGCAGCCAGCTGGTGGTGTTTCTGAGCCATCAGTGGGCTTGTTCAGTTTTTTCTTCCTGGAATTTAAGAGGACAGCACATGATCTGGTCAGCACTCTGGCTTTGATTGGTTCATATCATGTCATGTTTTTATGGATCCACACGGTGAATGACGAATGAGGGTTTTGTCAGGAGTAGTTGTGTAAATATTTATGACAGCATTAGGAGGTCAAAAGCACTTTACTCCATTCATGAGGCCTAACACGTTCAGTTTACACAACAAATACAGACTGAAGAAGTGGCAAAGTTGGAAGAGACGAGCTGCTTAAGATAAACTATAATTTCTGCCAAACCAATCCAAACAGATGACACATCTTTGGTGTAAAATTGAAGTAGATGATCTTTTTATTTACATAGCCCAAAATCACAAGTCACAGAGTTACCTCAAAGGGCTTTACAATCTGTACAGCGAATGATAAACACGATCCTTAAACCCTTGATCAAAGAGTTCATCTAAGTCCCTTATTAAAGTCAGTCCAGGCCAAAGCACGCAGTGTGCTTTTTCTTTGACGAGCAGAGGGGACTCATGTTGGGAAAAGCAGGCTAATACCACACAATAACAAGCAACAAAAACATACATTAACTAAAGGACCATATCATTCAATTATATCTTCTCACCATTAGCACAGATCACCTCTATCTTCTACAAATCTTGTTAAAATTGGATCATGTGTGTACGTTAGTAGATCTCAGACTGCATTTTTAAACCACATTCACTGCCAAATATGTTGACACACTACGGGACATGTGAAAGTTGCTAGTTACCCTAGGTTCACCCTTCTAAAGAGAACGTCTGCATTTATTTGGTCAAAAATCAATGAGCCATAGAGAGGTGGGAGGCGGAAGCTGTTGAGACCTGGAAAAATAGTTCCTTACAGGTACTGCCTTCCTAGCTCGAATATTAGCATGAGGAGGATTTTGACACAGTTCCTTTTAACTGCATCACACATTTTCAGGTATTTTCTGTAAAGTTTATGGAAAAATGTAAACAAACACCATATCTCATAAGGTTATTTTGGAAAAAAAATAGGTGGGGTTTATGCAACCTATGGCTGATGTTGACAGGGGACAATGACATTTTCTGCATTTTATTTCAGGGTGATGGCCAACATTTCTCAAGATTTGTTTTTCGGTCCCTTTAAGACAAACTCCCCGTATTTTCTCTGTTAAACAAGTGGCTGCTGAATGGAACCAAAATAATTAGGCAGATCAAAGTGGATTTAGTATCAAAGATCAACTTTGCCGGCTGTAAATATAAGCTTTTCTTTGTGCTTTAATTTCTGATATTCTTGCAGTGATGTGACCGTGCACTCCAGGGTGTCTTCAGTACACAGTGACATCACAGCTGGGTGTGGTCAGGGGAACACCACCTTTGAGCCTGTCATTCAGCTACCCTTTAATTACACAGTTATCAAAAACCTGCATGGTGGCAAGTTTTCAACAGGATGTTATGGTTGGAGGCTTTGATGGTAACCTGCTCTACTTGTACTTTAACCATGCAATGGGTCTCTGTGATTTACTGTCGGAACTGAATGTTTGGGCGGACTCTTAGTAATATTACACTATATAACAGAGCCAAACTGATAACAACACAGAAAGAGGTGCGAGATTATCCCACAGCAGCTTAAATGTCCCAGACGCAACGTAAATAAGCACACCAAGCACTTATTTTCATCACAGTTAAGATTTATTTCATTCAACATTTCACATTACAAATATTTAAAAATTATGCATACTGTTATAAATAGTTGGCTGCAAACAATTAAATAACATTAGATTTTTCTTTTTCGTTTCACTAGCACTTCTACAGACCAACTCCTAGAAATATGGACATATCCGTATTACATAACTTAATTAGAAAGGAAAATACAAAAATAGGAACTTATAAAGTGAAATGACAATAAAAATTAAGGTGATATCTTAAGTAAAAAATGCTATTAATAAATACAACAACCTTCCCATACACAGTTAAAAACTATTGAAATCTTGCCATTAAGTAACATCATTAACAGACAAATATTTAAATATTTATTTTCCTTCAGAAAATGTGAACCATATATTGTGGAGCACAATATAGCAATTAGTAAAAACTAGACACTTTAACATATTAAAAGCTTCACCTCAAAAATATAACAAAAATCTGATCAAAATTATAAAAATCAATTATACATTCCAATTAAAAATATACCAATAAACAGCTAAATACATTGTTGACCTAATAATTACAATGCAATCAATCACAGTAGCTTAAAATAAACAAAATAAGCAAATGAGCACAAAACCTTTAATGTTTTAAAAATAACTTCAATTATTTATATTAGTACAAATAGTTTGATTTCTTTTCTTTTTTACAAACACCAGCATGAAAAGGATTACAATAACAGTAGAAAATGACTGTGAAAAACATATTAACATCTTCTTTACTTAAATGTCTGCAATTAAAAATGGCATTAAAGAATTACATTGCAAAGAGTCTTTATCTGGAAAAAGGTTCAAAAGAAGTATTGCACATAACAACTTGAAGTTAACTTGCAACATTTACCACATTCAAGTCTTTAAGCTCCCCTTCCTCCAGATAGGTCTATATAAGAACACCTCGACAGACGGCGGGGATGAGTTCTCAAGTCTTTTAAACAGTGTTCTATAAGGATGCTCAAATTCCTGCACTGCCGAATCGATTTAAAGTTAGTCTAGTTTCTCGTCTCGTCTCTCTGTCATGTGCATCCTGCAGAGGTCTGCGAGTGGGGGGGGAAGCGAGGAGATCAACAACTGGGGCGGGGATGGGGGAGTGGGGGGTGAGGTGAGGTGAGGGGGGTTTGGGGTGTCCTTAACAACTTAATAGTTGCGAAACATTTGGTGCACACCACAACAATTAATTTTAATAGCTAATTCATGTACTTGTCATTTTCTCTTTTTTGTCATGCATGCTAAGGATTACAATAGGTGCTAGTTGGCAAGTTCAAGAATATATATAATATATATATATATACTTTTTTTTTCTTCAAATATTAAAATATCTAAACACCAAACATCCATTCTTGTGATACGAGATTCAGCATTTAAGCCTGAACCAAATTTTGCATTCTCCTTATAATAAGTTATGCTCCATCTATGGAGAGGAAACCAAGACAGAAGTTACCATTTTCCAACTAGTATAGCCATGTTTAGAGACATTAACATCAATTTCAAATTACAACTTGTTTTTTATAGGGTTTTTTTTCTTTTTTTTTTTTTTCCTTTTTTTTTTTTTAAACTGTCACCATGCTGTTATTGACTGGAAACATCTAGTGTACGAAAAGCTAAGACCAAGAGAGCGATACACTTTGGTCTCTCCTCTGCAGATCTGAAGTCGCATCAACACAAGTGCGCACTTAGTTGTAAAGTTTCCTCAGCACTGAAATGTATAAAAAGCATAATTGAAAATAATATATATTGAAATCACTCAACTTTTTTTTTTTCTTAAAATGAACATTTCCATATATGCAGATCTCTCAGTAACAAAAGTACAAAAGCTACCTTTCACAATGTGAAAAATTGAGGTATTGCAAAAAGGAGTTTCCCCATTTGTGAAAAATGTGCCTAAAATGACTGTTGGAAAAAGAAAAAATATTTAGAAAAGTAGTGCATAATAAATGTTTATATGTGCATGACAAAATAATTTAGCTAGAAAACACTGTACCAAAAATCAGCAGGCCATGTATAAAATAATCTTTTTTTTTTTCATCTCGTTTAACAGCAAATTCTTCACAAAGTGTTTTAACTTCTAAAATGCTCACCCAACGCACCCACAAAACTAATGTCCAGGGTGCAAAACTGGTGCAACGACAACACGCCGATATGAGGATACGTTTCTCACTAGTGTGTGTAATCAAGTTTCTGTACTAACTCCCTGACATATTTAAATGCTCGGCTAGTAGGATGCCACTGAGTGACTCAAAACGTCAAACAAATGTGAGGATTAGTTTTACTTTTGCTGCGTGAATGTGCACTTCATGTAAAATTTCCCGAACACGGAGACCTATCTGAGTTTAAAAGAACTAGTGCCTACCAGCGTGCACCTCCATTTTGAGCTATGGAGAGTGTGTGGCCTTGTGTGCATGTATGTGTGTGTGTATGTGTGTGTGTGCCTGCAAGCCCTGTTGTTTTTCCACTGGTGTTCTAATGGGTTTGGACTGCACTGTCAAATATATAACTATGTATAAAGATATGTTCAAGGCCAATCTTTGGTTTGCTGGGCTTGACATTTAAGCAAAACTGGGTAGAACTGACAGATTTTCAAAGAAAAAATATATATATGAAAACGTCCTTGAAGAAATGAGAAAGAAAATAAGACACTACAACCTAAACGAGAAATGAGCTACAGTATGACCCACTACTGCACAGCCATCTTTGGTTCCCAAAAGCCACTGGGTACAACCGACTGTTCTCAAGAGCAAACTGCATGTGGGTGACAAGGGTGTAGTAGTAGAGCACACTGCAGGGACTATCTTCATTTATGCTTCAAAAACACTG
This sequence comes from Naso annulatus, assembly GCA_029783625.1. Classification (NCBI taxonomy): domain Eukaryota; kingdom Metazoa; phylum Chordata; class Actinopteri; order Acanthuriformes; family Acanthuridae; genus Naso; species Naso annulatus. The sequence continues at coordinate 16,495,647 of JAPZDX010000006.1, read as the reverse complement.
GATGCTGAGTTGGATTAGCTTGGCAGGAGAAAGGATGGAGGGTTCGATCCCTCCACGACTCAAACGTGTGCTGACGATGTGGAAGTCGGATAAAAACTTTAACTGCTTCTTTCGTTAAATGTTGACTCTTTGATGCAGAGTAGAACTTTTTTCCTTAAAGACTCGGGGAGAATTGCACAAATGCATTTTAAAAACAAAACAATCTAACAAAGACAGGCATTTCCCCGTTTGGTGGTAGCCCCGTAAAAAACTGCAATAAACAGGCGGCCGCCCGACCAGCCTTCTCTCGAGGAGTCACCGCAACTTTCGTCCTGAAAGATCGGGACCCAAGCCCCCACTGAATGCAGGTTTTGATCCACGAACAAGGCCCTGTCCTCTGTTAGCTGCTAGCGTAGCAGCAGAGGCCGCAGGCAGACATGAGGAGGGGGGGAGTGGGGCTGGACTTATCTCTTCACCGGTACGCCTGTCTGTCTCTCCTATAGCCTCCCTACGCCATACATTCCCATAATACGCTGTGTACTGTACGATGCTCTGCTCTGTCCTCAGCACAACCCTGGGTTTGATTACAAAAATAAGGAGGTGATGAAGCAAGTGAGTAAAAAACTGTGCCAGTCGCATCACACTCTGCCCGTTGCATCACTTCCCTTTGATTATAGTTCGAAGGAAAAGAGAACAACGGTGTGTGATGATGTTTTCTCTCTTGCTTTCTTTCTTCTTTTTTTTTTTTTTAAACTGTATTCGGCACATTAGCAGCTTAGTTTTAGGTATTAGTTTTTGCATGTCAAAATGGAGATCAAAACCCAAACATGTGTTGCTAAAAATTTTGTTGTGGTTTTTCAAGTAATGTCAAAACATTTGTAGGATCTTGTAAATCATAAAAAGAGAGGTTCAAACATTAAGATCTGGGAGGGAATAGAATCCATTTTGTTCTGCAGTGGGCCCTCTCTGTTCTTCAACCTTAATCATATTCAGCTTTGGTTAACTACTAAGGGTCTCATACACTGGATCTGCACTCTTTAAATTGGAAATAAGTGCACTCTTCTTAAGCAACATCTTTTTCAATTTACATTTGCTCTGGAGCCTCTTTATCAATATAAAACTTAATCACACCCCTCAGAAACAAATAGCACATGTTAGACTGTTTGCTCTGGAGAATCAATACGAAACAAAAAGCGACAGCTCTGCTACAAAAGAAGTCAATCACATGTCAAATGAAGTGAATTTGTTTTGGGCTGTCCCATATCAAAAATTAAAAATCAAATACAATGCTTGGAAAAGCATGCCAATTGAATAGCAGAGTACCATATCACACCTCAGCCTTTTCAATATATGTATTTTTCGAGAACTCATAAAAATATCTGAAAAAATTAAACACATAAATAAAATTATGTTACACATCTGTTTCCTCGCTGGACTTCATTGGATTTAAGTCCGGCTTTTCTTTTCTATCTTCAAAATATAGATATATATATTAACTTAAAAAAAAAAAGTGAGAAAAAAAGGTTCAGTGAAATTTGAGCAAAAAGGAACCAGCAACAGAAAAGTGCATTTATTTGTACAATGATTTGCGACTCCTGCACTACCTGCCCTCCTGCTCCCCTGTTGCCTCTCCCTCTCTGTCGTCCGCTCAGTTCCAGCGGAAGGAGATGTGACGGGGTCGGTCGCCGCCCTCCTTCACCAGGGGTTTGTGAAACTCTCGTCCGGCGCGTGAGTGGATGGCCGCCCAGCAGTACTCGCAGTAGTACTGCAGACAGGTGACGTTGGCGCAGAAGAATGGTGCAAACTTGCCGCCGCAGCGAGTTCCCTGGCACTCATCGCACAGCTGGTCATCCAGCACGTATGGCTTCACTTCCACCTGCAGCCAGAGGGGGGAATCATTTAAATTTAGCAGTGTTACTTCATTCATTAAAAAAAAGGTTTTTGTATGCTGCTGTTTCTTTATAAATCAAAGTCTCTCCTGATATCTTCAGCAAACTTGCAGAAAATTAGACATCATGTGCATTGTGCAATATATTATAATATCGTGCAATATTTCCTCCATCATTATCATGTACAATTGTTTACCATTATGTAAACCTTTACAGTCCCTATTTGGTGCAATATCTTTCTTAGTACTGTCATAATTGGCATATTGTTCTGTCAGCGTAAACTAATTACCCTTATCTTAATCAATTAACCTTTAGTTACCAGATTAGGCATCATGTTTCTTTGCATTTACCACTAGACACTTGGTTATCACCTTTTTAGACACTTTGTTTATATATTTTGTAGACACTTCGGTTTTAAATTTGCCAGTCCAAAAAACACCTGCTGGGATGAGGGGAAGAGCTTAAATTATATTTTATTTTTTTAAATTTAACTTTGCATAATTAAGCTTTCTATTGCACTATTATTATTGTTGTTACTGTTATTGTAATTTGGAGCAATATGGCACAAGAATTTCCTTTTGGATTAATAAAGTTATCTCTAATCTGATCTGATCTTATCTTATTAATTAGCTACATGGTAGAAAATTCATCGGAAAACTGGTGGGGGGTTTTTTTTGGAAAAATGAAACAAGAGTATTACTTGTCTGGTTCTTTTTCCATACTTGAGATTTTCGATTGTCACTCAAGTATTTTCCATTTTACTATAACATTTTCATTGTCTTTTGACACTGTGGGCTCAGTCAAGGATTGCGCAAATGTTGTTTTGTTTTTTTTTTAAAATGCCATTTTGTGTTCTCAAAAAAAAGAGAGAGAGAGAAAAGTCACATTCACATTAAATGATTCAACTAGCGAAACACAGGGTGGCTTTTATTGTGAAGCCGACACAGGAAATCTGAAAACGCTTCTACAAAAAACAAGGCAATCGTTTATGATTTTTGTCAGCAGCCTCATTCTAACTATTGCAGGGAGCAGTGAAACAGGAACCGGCTACAGAGCGTTGTAAGATGAAGAACTGCCTGAGGATTGCAAACTCCCTTTCAAAACCATAATATTCAGCATTCGCTTGCTTTTCTAACTTTCCAGTGATGAGGGATTGTGCCATTTGCAAGTGAATGTCACGAAGGCACTCCGTCTACAAAATTTGCAAACCAATTATGCAAATGAGAACGAAGCACACTATTATTCCAGCAGTTTATATTATGCTGTTGCCTCTTCACTGGATATTTCTGTTGGATTTCTACTCTCATTATCTTGTCCACTCACTTCTACTCAAATGTGAACAAAATTCGAGTCAATTACTGGCCACCTTGAGCTGTGATACTGTAATTCTTAGTCTGCTGGCAACAGAGCAAAGTCATTAATAGCCTTTGCTTGAGAGTGTTCGAGTAGTTGTAGCAGATTTGAAGTAAACAGCCAGTGGACAGCTGTAAATGTCACTGCAGCTTTGTCAGGGAATAAACTACCATGACACCCAAAAACACTTGAACCTCTGTATAATTGAACACTGCACTCAATAAACTCGCCTGTAACTGTTTTAACTGATTCTGTACTTTATCATTCTGTTGTACTAACAACAGCGTATTGCTATGAGTAAGTATGCCGGCACACCCTAAAGACTCTGTGCTGCACAATAAATGAAGGTTATATTAAAGGTTCATTAGAAGGAAGAGATAATAAATTCTATAATAGTTACAATAAAAATTTAATGTTGGATTTTTATCTAAATCAAACAGCCTTTTTAGTACACGATTCTCTGCTCCTCCTCTATGGCAGACGATTTGAATTTTAAAGAAAACCTCTTTTTGAAGCTCAGAGTCAGGACAAATACACACTGCCACTTGAACTGCTCGTCTATGCTGAATTAGCTACAATGTGCTTATGCATACAGTTCTGTATTTTCTACTCCTAAACAACATCTACTGAGACCCTCTCTCTTTTCGCACCGAAAAATTAGGCCAAGGCGAGGAGGGTTTGAGAGAAACAGAACAGGAAGTGAGATGTGGAGGAGGCAAATAAAAAAAAAAAAAGAAGGGGGCCGAGAGGGGAGGCCGAAAAACACTGAGTTCTCTTTTCTTTCCACTCACCCGTTTATCGATTTCTCCATGCTGCAGCTGTACAAAGCGAGCACTGATAGCAGCAATGTAGCTCTGCTGATTAGAGAAGGCGACCCGCCCCGCTCCCTTGGGGTACTTCAGCTCAGGGTCTGTGTCGATGCCAGCGTAGCAAACCCCACCATACAGGCGGTCCATGATCATGGCCAGCTCCACTGCAAAGGAGGCAAAAAAAAAAAGACACATGAAACTAACTGAACAAAACATTTACAAAGACCGGTTCAATGCACAGACGCAAGAGACATGAACACAATAACAAACATTATGGCAAAATCCAGTGATTACTTGTAAATGTGCACAGATGCAGGCTTAATACACGAACTCATGCCCGTGTCGCCTGTGAACGCAAACACGCTACACACCAAGTTGATGAGGGTTGTTGATCTGAGAGCTTAAAGCCGTCAGCACAGATGGATTAAAGTTCAGCGCAGTTCGATAGCAGAGCAGTTTCAGCTGCTAAAATGACTGCAATAAATCAACAAAACTTTAATTACAGTCTGCATTGTGCTTTTCTTAACGGCACTTATAACATATGTAAACTGGAGGGGGGATAACCCTGCTAATTCACAATGTATCTTTACTTGTTAACGGGGTCCAAAACAAATTCCTGCCTCACAAAAAAGGTGAGTGGATTTTCCTTATGAAGAGTAAATTTCAAAACTTTACAGTTCCTGTTAAAGCAGAGTTGCAGTAAAAGGTAGATAAGACAGACACGGGCTATGTTTAACCACGAAGCTTGATGATTGTGTTTGGGAAAAGCGTCTGAGGACAGCT
>JAPZDX010000006.1:16443582-16465077 GCA_029783625.1 Naso annulatus | reverse complement strand
CTTATATGTGGCACACACCACTGCAGTGACAGAGCCACATTAGTCATCATCAGAAACATACAGCTGTGGAAGTACAGAACCCAGCGACTGATTTCTAAGCTAACACAGTAACAAATGTATGTAAATCCATGCCCTCCCCCCCATGTCTAAAAATAGCAGCTATACCACATACTGTAATAAAATTAACTGCTAACATAAATGACACAATGATGTTTAATCATTCAGGCAGCAAGCGACAACTGCTGAAAAATAATACCACAAAAGCATGTACACACAAAGTGCATACATTAAAAAACAGAATGACGTGTTGAAATGATGATGGAAACAATAATAAGTCACAAAGACAAACTGACCTGAAAGGGGAAGATGTTATCACTGCGGCCAACTCCATCATCCATCCAGGACTTGGGGTTGAAGCCTGCAGGACTGTTTCGAGGGTACTTCTGGGATGCCACATGGTTGTTAGGGAAGGTCTTCTTCAATGGAGAGATAGAATTGATGGGGGTCATCCCGCCATTCAGCCCTCTGCGATAATCTCTGCCCTGAGACCCTCCCCAGCCACCGCCACCACTACCATAGCCTCCTCCGGGACTCCAGGAGGTGGAGGAGCCAGGGGAGGGAGAGGGGCTCTGGTAGCTGGCTGGACCCCAGGGGGACGGTGGCTTGTTCAGGCTGTTGGACAAATGGGGCAACTGGCTGAAAGCCGGATTCCTATGTGGGAAGGGCGGTGGAGGGTGTGGAGAGGCTGGGGAGCGCCGATGCTGCTGGTGTTGGTTGTGGGGGTGTTGAAAGTGTGGGTGTGGTGGAGGAGCTGGGTGGTGCTGGGACAAGGCCGCAGCCGGTTCAATTTGAGGGGAGAAGTTCCCACCGAAACCTGGGCTGACATGGTGTGAGAAGTTCTGGAACAGCAGAGGGCCGTTGTTTGCAGAGGCGGGGTTGAAGAAGCTGACGTCCTCATTGATGATGGTTGACGGCGCCGGTGGGATGGCAGCTGACCAGTTGTTGAAGCCAGTAAGTGATGACGAGGTCGTACTGGACTGGACCGGGCCAGTACCCCCGAGACCAGACGTCTCCTGATAATCAAAGCCCGTCAGGACAGGAGACTCAAGACGCAGCTGCTTCTCCTTTCCATTACTTCCTTCAGACACACCGCTGTCTGTCTTGACTTCCTCTGACCGGGCTTTTTCCAGTTCTGAAATGATCCCACCACCACTTCCACCCTCCTGGTGACTCCCAGGGGACAACTGCTGCTGCTTTTCTTGCGTTTCTTGCATTTCCTGTTGCTGTTGTGCTTTGGGCTTCTCTGCCCCCCCAAGGATTTCGTCTTGCACACTGTTGTGGGTGGCAGAGGCAGGGAAGAGCCAGGGAGAACCTCCCGTGGTGCCATTCCCTGCGGCTGTGGTGCTGTTTATGAAAGCAGCAGGGCTCTGCGACACATTTTGATGGTGGTGTGGGGGCTGCAGATGCGGGTGGATTCGGACCGGGAATGCAGACTTGTTGCCAGTGTTGTTTTGAACAAGGACTCCAAACCCGTAATCCCCCATTTGTTTTCTCCCCCACACACAAATGCTATCCCGTGATCGTTTGGTCCTATTGAGAGAAGAGCACACAGGATGGCATGCACTGAGTTAGCAGTCAGCCTCTCTCATCCCACTATAGATCAAGGGATTTAGAAACAACTAGGTGATGGCCATGGACATTTTCTACTGACATCAAAGATATTTTTTTTCTACACGTGATAATCACACAAAACTGTCATGAATTAGTTCCTTCTTGATCAATCTAACCTTATTAGTCTGGCCAGTCGGAAAAAAAACAGTTAACGTTACATCTTTAGCTAATTATAACCCCGTGACGTTACCAGCTTGTAAGTCTACAGCTGAGCTGCTGGCAGCCACCAATATAGCTGGAAACACTGCTGTGTCGAGCCGACTCATTTTCCTTTTAGAGACGGTCTCCCGACGGACAGACAAGTAATTACCCGCAGTGTAGCCACACAGTAGTACAAAATATGATAAAAGGGTTGAATATGTTAGCGATAAACCGACATAACTTTCAAAAGAAAAACACTCGACCTTGTTTGACAGCTGTCAAGACTCTATGGAAAGTCTAAACCTCAAAATATATCAGCTATAAGTCGAACATTTGTTTACTCAGATCGAAATGCACCTAGTGAATCGTGCCATACATTATTTGTCTTTATTAACGATACATTTATACACTTGTGGTCGAAAGTCGGGCGGTTAAAATAAACTAGACACGTTAGCTGACCAGCTAACATTTCCAGCCGTTGCTAATGTTAGCTAGTTAGCTATCAACCGTTAGCACAAATGCTAGCTAGCTGGACAGCTTGAATACAGGCGAATAAAATTTCTTTTCACCTTCTGATCACCACCTTCGACCCCGGCGATGTCTTTGTTGAGATCCTTCCCTCGGGTTGAGAGCAAGGTGGTGTCCTTGAAAATATAGTACGTCAGGCAGAGCTTTACAGGAGTGATTTGATAGCTGACTCGTACAGTGCAGTCGGTCAGCTTTTTTTTTTTTTTCTCCCTTCTCCTGACGTGTCCTGCCTGCTCAATGACACAGCTCTCTACTCTGCTGCCTCTAATCTGGACTGTATAACCAAAGAGCTTTGTTAACGTGGCAATGTGTGAAATATATTCGGCCGCGGTTCTTTACCTAGCCCTACTCGCTCGGTTTCATTGTTCGTTTGATTTCAGAATATTTTCTCGCTGTTTTTCCAACAGAGCCAGCCGATTCCTGTGTGCTTCTTGGCTGCCCCTCTCTCCTGGAACCGACCGTGGCCGAATGACAGCGAGAGATCAGCCGAGACCCACTTCCGCTTCTAGCACCGCCCTTTCCACTGTGGCCACGCCCATAGAGAGCCACACCTCGGTATGCAATTGGCCAAGCGACCGGCAGCCTCGCCCAATTTCTACATCCTTTAACGGCCATGAACCAATAATACACTCATGCCATCCACGAGTGCTGCCCACTAAGGTCGGGTATGATGAAAAAAAAAATCCTCCCATCACGGTCCTGTCCTTTCACGATGCAGCCGGTATCAGGTCGTGAGAAAACTAAAATCACCCCTCCTCCTCCTCCTCTTCCTCCCCTGAAAAGGATGAGAATGCATCAAAAAAGAGCATCCCTGCCCAAAGACTTTTGATCTCATGCTCCTTCACTGTAAACGTGGAACTGACACAGGAAGGGATGGAAACACTTCAGTAGCTGATGACACGTTTTGTTGTTCCTGATATCACCTTTTTTTGGCTATTTCTGCATCCAAAATGCCACAAACTCCAGTTTGATGATGCCTGTTATTTAACTGTTTTTTTCATATTGTGGTATAGGTGTTAATTGCATCATTTATATTTCTACTGAGGCCATAAATAGTGGCAGTGATGTGAGCTATTGGATCATGCTCATAAATTCAAGTAAAACACATTTAATCATAAACATTTGCTGATAGCACACTTACAAAAAGGCAAAATTGTTTTATGTTTAATTGTTTGGGGGGTTGTAGGATATATGTATGTCAAATATATGAGAATAACAATGAATGACATTGTATTATATAAAACATATATGACTGATATTTTACACAATTACAATATTAAGCTATAGTCAGGAGTCATTAAGCGTAGCTTAGCATAACAACTCAAAGCTGGGTCCAACAGACTGGCACTGTCCAAAGGTACGAGAAAATAAAACAGCCAGAACCTCCAAAGCTTGCTTATATGTGTGTTATAGCTCATGTGTGTAACTGGATGTATGAAAACAACAAATTGTGGTTTGGGAGAGACTAATTCTTGGCCAAACAAGATTGAGATGCCAGGAGCTATTTTTAGTTTTTATCTTTTGAACGAAGCCGAGCCAAATCTTTAACAGTATGAAAGTGGCACTGATTCTGTCATCTAACTCCCGCAAGACAGCACAAAATCATATATTCCCCAAATGTTGAACTGTTTCTTCAAATCCTCCTCCTCCTTTATGTAAGAACTATGAGCATTATTTCTAATATAACGGTTTTAATCTTAATCTCCTCCAGTTTCTGTACAGCATAACACCATACTTTCAGCTGTAATCCTTCGATGAGTCTGTTTCTGGACTCTCTCACATCTCCTCTCCTGCCCTTACCATTCCCATTTCTCTTTATCTCCTCCCTCTGTCCTTCTCTGTGTCCTTCTCTCCTGTATGGTCATTATCACGCCGAGGTCATCAAACAGCTTTGGCTCTGTCAGTCTGACTGACCCTCGACTGGCAGCATTACATGCAGCCACGAATGGCTATCTAATAAATCTGTCACTTCAGGTCCAGCTGGGAGGGAATGATAAATTTGGGAATCTGTGATGTTCTGCATTATTAAGTGTGTACAGAAAGGATGAGCAGACGATAGGGAGGTGGATGGCAGGTATTGGCAGGGTTAGGGAATGACCGGCTTAAAGTAATCCGATTAAAAAAATAGATTACAGATGTCGGATAGTAACACTATTCACATTTAGCTTGCAAAATGCTGTGAGCTGTGCAAATACCCTCACATGTGATAGAATTTGGAGGCCTCAAACGTGAATTTGGGTCATTTATTCTGACCTACAGTTTTGTGTTAATGTTCTCTACATACATAAAATACAAATGGCAAAGTTAAACATCACTCTTTCCTTACTTTTCCTGTGCAGTGAGGTCATTCCCTTAACTGTAGGGTGACCAACGCAGAGGGAAGTTCCAAATCCTGTTTGTCCCAAAAATTAGACTGAACCCAAGTGTTGATTAGTTAGAGCCTAATAAATACTTATAAATCACTGGAAGCATTCTTCAGATGCCCATAGATAGGTACTGTTCCCAATCCTCATTGGCCACAGCCAGAACTGCAAGGTAGCCTTTTAAATTTTAAAGTGAAACTAGACAACTTTTTTGGCTTAACGCTGTCATTATGATGTATAACCTGATCAAAGAGTGTAATAGTGATTGAACAATGACACCATTTGCTGCTAAGTGGGTCTCCAATAGTCCTGCTTTTACCATGATATTTTCTTTGTCACCTGGACGAGGGTTTCGCGGAAGAATGAAATATCAGTGACACTCTCTGTACTCTCTGTTCTAATTTGCCGGTCTACACTGCGCCTCTTAAAAACAGGTGACGTCGGTACAAGTATGAACAACAGAGTGTCTGCAGGCCACACCGTCAGCTGCCACGCGCCACTTTACTCCACTGCGGCTTTCCCTGCAACTGCTTCGTCTCAGTTCAAGCTGGACTTTAAATAGAGAGCGACAACGAAGGAAATAAAACGTGAACCAGCACAAACGGCTGCAGCGGATTTGCTTCCAAATGAGTCTCATGCTATAGCTAACATTAGCTTGCTAGCTTTTTTTGCAGAAGTTATCTACTCCAACTTCAAAACTCTGCTGCATGCATGAGTTTTGACAGTTGTAGTTTTTTTTAGCCACGTAAAGTGCTGCAGGCAGGTAGTCATGAGAAAGTAGTGCTCTGACGTGCACATTACGCAGACAGATGTAATAGGCACCAAACTGGTGACATGAATTAAAAACAATTAATTTTATGTAACAGACAATGATTTATACACTGTTGCATGGAGCAAGTCATGTAAGAAGTAACAAGAAGCCATGCCCACCCCCAGCCCCCCTGTGACAAGTTTTACCCTTTCCTTTCTTAACCCTGGTTCAGACATACTGTGTGATCAACGCGTGTGCGTGGCCAAACTAAACTGCTGCGTTGTGTGTGTGTGTGTCTGTTCACACATAGCCTGCAGCTCCAACGCGGCACAACAGCCCTATTGTGTTTTTACACAACTTTCCCTTTGATAAATACAATAATCATGTAATATTTCAAGATAAATGTCATTTAGATTTAGTTTGACCTTTTTATGGAAGCTTACTCAACCATAAATAATTGCAAATAAATTCAGTAAAGCGATTAAACAAACACACACAGCAGTTCCTCCTCGCTTTGTGTTGCTTATTTTAAAAGCATTTTCAGTTGTCTTTCCTCGGGTTTCAGTGGGATGGGCTTTCAATAACGATTGCATTTACATAACAGGAGCTGAAACTTAATTTGCATGGGCACCAAATCAACTGGATAAAAAGCAGTTGTTCAGGGAAGATAGAGAATTTTCTGGTAAATCGGAGGCCCTGTTAATTTCCTTTCCCACTGTTCTTTGCTGTTCATGTTGGCCACTTTTTAGCATCAACTATGGGTTTGTGTATATCTTTGTTATTCATTCAGGTTCCAAAAAAAAAAAAAAAAAAATTGTCAGGAGAATGGTCATAAAAGCAGATGAATGGGGTTTAGCTCAGTCCATATTTGCAAGGGCTTTTAATGTGAAAGCATACCGGAAGTGGTAGTCATGTCCGTAAACAAGGATAAACACTTTCACTGTAGAGCCATGCTAGTAAATATGTAAATATGACTGTAAACAGGTTGTCTCTTTGTCTCTTTTTGCTGAGAAACGCATCTGTGTTGCACTAAAAATAGGTGAGACTCCGAATCTCTAGATGACGCAGCAGCCACCGCGCAGGACTCACGCGTGAGTCGTGCTGCTCACGCCAGCAGTTTGGCTGCTCCAACTTGTTTCTATGGACGCCGAAATGAAAACCATGTTGCAACACCACGCACACATTGCTCATGCAGTATGTGTGAACCAGGGGTAAAATGTTATAATCTGAACCCAACCACAGCACTGGTAGGCCTATCTGTCAGAAATTCAAACTTTTTACTGTACAGGAAGTATTTTAGAGGCCAAAGCTCTATTTCTTCCAGACAAAACAAAAGAATTCCATACAAATATTTAAGTTTCTTCTAAATGTAGGCTAATATGAAGCAAATGTCTCAAACATTCTTCTTCAGAAAATATGACTCTTTCTGAAAAGTGCAAGATCATGTCTTTTTTTCCTTTTTTCTTCTCTTGAATAATACAATTACAATCTAACTGTCCAATGATTATGGTATAATAATGCAAGTTACTTTTAATCAGAGTAATATGTCCAGCACTGCAATACAGTTGCTCAAGTTTTAACTTGTGTCATTTTTTAAAAAGTCTGTTGTGACCTCCATTTCCGATCCCCTTTTTCTAATATCTGCTCTGTTCCACAAATAAAAGTGCTCAAGCAAAACGTTAATCATCATACTGGAGGGCGAGACTCAGCGGGAGGAAGGAGTTGTGTTTGGTTGTCATGAATGTGCTGCAGCTTTACAGTATCTCCTGTGTGGGTCAGAGTATTCCTCTCACAGTGGGGTTGATGGTTAGGCAGAGTGCACCGTACAGTAAATGGATTTCTAGGACAGAATAACCGGTCTTGCTGGCCTCAGTCAGGAGACAACACCCTCTCTACCTCCTGTCCCTTTCTCTACATGCCTTTCACTCTATGTCACATGGAAGACAGGGGAAATGGCACACATTTTCATCAAATAATTAATGGGATCTATATATGTCAGTCTAAAATGTGACTGATTTCAAAGCTACTGAGATGTGTAATTCATCTACTGTATGAAATAGCTAATAGCCAGTTTTACAGTGAGTTCTCTCTCTGGCAAAGGTTTTGTATGTGCTGTGCAATATCCAAGACTGGATAGGTGCTATGAATAAAACATTGAATCCATTAAAAAATTAATCGCCTTTTTACCTTAGGCATAATTATGGTGCAATTCCTCCCAGAGAGCATATGCACGTGTGTGTGTGTGTGTGTGTGTGTGTGTGTGTGTGTGTGTGTGTGTGTGTGTGTGTGTGAATATGAGTGGGAAATTGTATCCGTGCACAGAGGTGCCAAAGTGCATAATGTGCACATGCACAACTCAAAACTCCAATGTTGATTTCTGTCCTAAAATCTCAGTTTGAACAATTTTCTGTAACTCTAACAGTGGAGAAAATTCTGCAGGCCCTTGGCTTGCCTCACTTGTTTGACTGGCCAAACGCATATACGCATTGTTATCCATCTAAAAACATGGCTGTTTTCCAAGTTGACGTTTGAGGAAACACGAGGTTCGACCAAACAGCAATTGTATTTGTGTAAATTATGTAGATGTTTGCATGTAGGGTGTGTGAGAGAAAGATGGACGGTTTTGAATGATGTAACAAAGACTCACAATGTTCTGTTGTGGGGTTGTTTGTGTCCCATGAAATATTCAGAGAGTGTACATGTTGCCAACAAAACGGTGTGGACGTGCTCCTGGGTGTCTGTGGGACCTCTGGGTACAGTGTGGAGAGGGGAGGGGTTGATGTAGAGGGTGAAAAGAGCAAATATGACAGAGGATAAGAAAACAAAACAAATAACTGTGTGAAACAGTTCCCATCTGAAGGTCCTATAGAGAAACGCTAAAACATGGACGGATGGTGTAGTTTTTGGATGCGTTTTAAATGCCTCAATCGGTGATTTTAGTTGTGTTATGTTCATTGTGAAAACTTATCATTTTAAAACACATAAAGAAAAACCTCAACCAGTTTTCTACTATCTGGACTGTGGTCATATTTATCTCTCCGAATCAATCAGTAATGAGTACCAATAATACAATTTGACTAATTTGATCAGCAATTTTTCTTTTACGATACCAGAGAGCAGCTCCTCTCCTCAGTGTCACATCCTTTATTGGTCCAATATATTTTTGCCCTGTTGTGCTCTGAGACTCTGTACTAATTAAACCAAAGAGGTCTCTGCCGGGTAGCAAGCCGGGATGGCTGTTTGAAAAAGGATTCATGGGTGTGTATGTGTGTGTGTGTGTGTGTGTGTCACGAAGGCCAAGCTTATTTCACGACTCCACTGGGTACAGAAGGGATAATAAATTACAACGAAGTGGCAGCTGGGGGTCTGTGAAGTGAATGTCAATACATATGTGTGTGCGTATGCGGGCATGTGTGTGTGTTTGTGTGTGTGTGTGAGTGTCTTTGCACACACTGGATTACTGTATGCAAATATATAGTTGAATGAGTTAACCCATATTTCAAAATCAACATGTTGCATGGTAACGTGATTGAAAATTTCATGTTTGTCCCATTTTTCAGTTCTCAGTTGTGTCTGATCATAGTGCAACTTCCCACATTAATAAAGGAAAATATGTATATTGTCAGTCCTTTAGAAGTGCTTAACAGCTTGAAAAAGAATAATTTTTATTTCAAGAGACATCAACTTCAGAAAGAAAATTGGCGTACTTATTATAACTGGCATGGAAAATGAGTATTGGTGAACATATTTTTACCCTGGTGGTAGCCCAGCAATGTAAACTGTACAGTACATTCAAGCTGTGTATATTAATACCAGAAGGTTTCACAAAGAGCTATGTAAAAGGAGATTTCGCCTTCTACTTTTACAGAAACTGAAAGAAGTCAAAATGTTACTGAACCCTTCCTGTGGAGAAATTTGGTGTGTCTATCTTAATGTCTTTCACTACGGCCCTGTATCCTAAGTGGCTCTTGTACTTTATATGGCAGCAATGTGTGAAAATGTTGTTGCCATGGCAATGTCAAATTTGGGCTACTTGTTCATTCACTGTTGGTGTCATATTAAGGGATTTTGATTCTGCTTATTTTCGTCTATTTGCATCTTTATTTTTCTTATGAAGCAACACAAGAAAAATACTTGGAAACAAATATTAATATATTAAATTGCCAGAGGGTCGTGTGTTTGTGTGTGTGTGTGTGTGTGTGTGTGTGTGTGTGTTTGCACACGCGCCTGTTTAAAGATGTGTGTGTGTGAAATCAATTGAGGAACTGTGCCTCTAAAGAAGGAGCAGTTTCATTTACCTTCTGGGCACTTCTCCATGCCTGATGAGTCTGGCTCAGTGACAGGCTGAAAGGAGCCAGGACAGCGGCGGCTGCATGGGGTGGCCAGCCTGAGGTGAAAATTCACCATTTTGATTATCTACAGTTGTAATCATATGATGTTCAAGCCACAGATCAAGTAAAGTTCCGCTGATTTTTTTTTCTCAGGAAGTGTTGGAGCGTAATTTGAAGAGTGTTATGTAATATGTCATTTGATGATATCAAAACATTTTCTCACCCCGTTTTGATTCATTTAGTTCTTTGTCTCCCATACTGAGTTTTAGCCTTGCTAGCAGCATGGCTGTACAAATGGCAGTGTCGCTCAGTCCACCACTTTAGTCCCTATCTTTGGTTTATGGTCAAATCCTGGCTACAGTTTGAGCTTAGTGCTAACAGGCTAATGTTGGCATACTAATATGCTAGACTTAGTGAACATATTAAATAGCCTATTATACCTGATTAGCATCAGCAGGTTAGCATATTCATTGTAAATTTGTTGTTGTTAGCATTCAGCTCAAAGCACAGCATTGCCTATTGCTGCTTGCTAGCATACAGCTGTTGAACAGGTATTGTGTGGGTTTGCATTACAAAAGTGAGTGATGAAAATACACACAAACGATTCCACTGTAAAAGTAATGCACCACAAAAATTCGCTTCACATTCTGTGTGAACACAAGCATAGTCTTAATACTTTGATACACCTCTGGTACAGCCCGGAAACATAGACAGTGATAGACCTGGGGTTCTCAGGTGCTTTGAGTCTTAGCATTAGACACCCTTGCCCAAGGGACCCAGCCAGGGGTGATCAGGCCCTGACTTGTGTTCAGGTAGCGCACGCATCACCCCTCTTCAACCAGAGCCCACAGGAAGCCTCGTCAGTGACTTCCAAGATGTCTCTGATGGCTCTTTACCTATGCAGTTCACACATCCCTAGGAGTCCCAGTAGAGACTGACCTGCAAAGCCCCTGCAACGTACTTCAACAGGCTCGCAGCAGGCTTTCTACCCGTCCCTCTGACACTCAGATGCAAGATCCACACGCTTAGCTCTTTTCCTTTCATGTGCCTCCTCCATTCGATCTTCCTGGAGAACAGTTAGCTTGAATAACACCACTTGATAGGTTGTTACGGACATCAAGACCAAGCCTGGCAGCAGTGTGGTAATTGCGATGGTATCCAGGAACCTCAGCTGTCTCCCTAGGTCGACTAGGAGCTGCCAGTCTCTCGCTGTTGCAAGCAGCCCATCCTGGGTTAGTGTTAGGGTACACCAAACAAAGGCAACTGTGCACTTAGTTGGGTGTTGCTACTTGCTGCTGCTGATGCCAGTGCAGATAGTGTCAGCTAATGACCATAGAACCTGGTCAAGGCACCAGCTGTACCGTCAATTTCCCAAGGCTTTTAAGCAGCAGCTAAAGATTATGCTCCAGAGTTTCAGGCAGAGTTGGCAGGGAGGTGAGTCCACCAGAACCCAGCTGAACATACTGGAAGGGCTCAGGAGGATATCTTACATTGACTGGACCAAGACCTTGAATTAATGTAGTTCCACCTTTCAGATACATGCTTTCAATTGGCCGAGGCCTCCTGCTTGCCCATGCTCACCATTCAGCTGAAGCGAGCATTCCCCTCCTCCTGGATTAGCTTTTGCCTGTCCTTTCCTCTGGCTTTACTTTACTCCACTGCCTCATGGGCATGCCACTTCCTTCCCGTTACCCTGTACTTTCCCCTCTGCACCAAGGTGTCCACATGGCTGTTCTTCAGGGGATATTCCATCAGGCGATTGGCAGCAATCTTGAAAAAGGTCTTGGATTCAACGCTGAGGAGTGAGATCATCCCAAATTGCTTGATGCTGCTTGCATTCTCCTGCTTAGGAATCCACACACCCAGCATATCTCCACAGCTGTGCCACCTTCACCTTCCTCCAGAACACCCCGAAGATCCTTCAAAGCTGCTCCAAAAGCCTAGGGCCTTGTTTGAAGACCTTGTACAATACATCACTTGGCCCTTTGGTTGATCTGGCTGACTTGATGACCCCCTTGACTTCTCTGTGAATTCTAACTTGCAGTCCAAATAAATCAGGAATAGCTTATTTTTAATTAGCTCCCTTTATTCTACTATTGAATTTTGTTTATACTTAAATGATGACTAACCCTAACTTCCCAGAGGCCACATGCCTGCAGGACACAATCAAGCAAATTTCAAGCAAATTTGTATCTCTGCCTTTTCTGGAAGTTCTGTCCTTCAGTTCTGACGGGCCAACACCAAAAGCTGATGTTTCCCACCGATAACATTTAATTTCCATTCAAGCCTGTGGGATCAAAAAGTCTGTTTGTTGTCCAGTGCCCGGCTGTTGTTGTACATCAACATGGGCTGTGTCTCCTGTAAGATCTGTCTGCGTGGGGTTTATTGTCTGTGTTTGTCTTTCTCTTGTTTTCTCTTTCCTGTGCGCCTGTACACACACACACACACACACACACATACACACAGTGCTGACTGAGGCTAAAAGAAAGACCAATGGAAAGAGGAATGCTGAGTCAAGCAGACCTGAGCCACCCCCTCCCCAGTAAAGGTAGGCTACAGAGCGTGTGTCCACATCAATAATGGAAAGTCCACCTTAAAGCCCTGAAAGTCACGGTTATATGCGTGTCTCTGTGTTACTGCAGTGAAAAGGAATAAAGATGTGAATTTGTGTTAAGGTTGTTTGTTTGTTAAGACATCAGGCCTCTCAGTGTATATGTGTGTGTCACAAAGAGACATGGTTGTGCTTATAGTATATCCAGATCACTTTAACTGCGAGGTGGAGCTACATGCGTGTCTTATCAGTCGACACAGCTGCACCTCCAAGGATACTGTGATGTACTGTGATGTGCCTGTCAGCCGGCAGACGTAGTCAAAGCCAGTCTGAATGATGCACACTGTGACTACCAGCCGGAGATTTCCAGACATGACTGCACGTTATCCCCTGCAGCAACTCTGTAATCCCCCAAATCTTAGTTTTGTAAACTGTGAACTGAGAAATAGCCTAAAGAATATTTGGTTAAAAGCTCCAACTGGCTGCACCTCATACCACATGCATGCAAAGTAGAACCAGTTCATGTTGCATTTCTTTAATCTATCAAAGCCATCACTTGTAGGCATTAATTACTGGAAGAATGTTTTGTGTGCATCAAATATCTGGGCCAGTTTTGAGCAAACACTCAGCTTTTTATACTCTTTTTTTTTTTTTTTTTTTAAGAAAGACAATGTGCTATCAGGGCTTTAGGTTAATCACACTCCCAAAGGCAAAGTGATAAGGGGTGAGCCCAGTAATGGACATGGGCATTTTAAAAAAAAGCACATGAAATAGATGAAAGAGATTTGGAAATATTTAAGAATTCATAAAACATTAATAAAATAAAAACTCATTAATTGACAAGTCCTCATAAAAAATTCAAAGTTCTTCGCTATCTTTTTATCCGATAAAAGTACCACTTCTACTGCCACGTCTTTGGCTAGATGTATTCACCCCTCTGCTTTTAAAAATACAATATGAGTTTGCATTTCTTGAAAGTGTCTTGCAACAGGACTGGATACATTTTTCATCTTAATGGAGCTTCGATATTCAGTTATGCACTCTTAAGGGTAACAGGGTGTCTCTTATTTTACCACATTGGCACTGTATCATATAAGCATTTTTTAAGGTGATAGCTCTTTATTCTGATGGTCTTTATAGCAGGGTGTTTAAAGGACTTGGAACTGTTGGTAAACTAGCAAAGACATCAAAATGTCGACTCTACCAACTCTGTCCCTTATGTGTCTTCCCCTTTTTAAAGTTACCATCCTGTAGCAAGGTCTTTGAAGGTTTCTTTCAAGAATTGGTTGTTTTTGAGAATATGCTAATGTTTCTCAATTATGTTGTTGATCTCCTCAGTCTTTGGGGTAAATATAGTGCAGTAAATAAGATGTTGCTTAGATTTGGAGGGTTTTTAAACTTGCAGATAAACCTCTCATCGTTTAGAATCAACTTCGTTTTTCCACACACAAGCCCACATATCTTTTTTTCTCTAAATGTAGATAGAATATCTTATTTTTTGTATTTTATTATAGATCACTGTATATTCCTCTCAGGCTGTTAATTAACTTACAGTGCTTACAGTTAACTTAAATGAAAGCTTTGAGCGTAAAGAAGTGTATCATGCACCATGGGTTTTGTATAATGAAAGGAAGACTATGATGGGAATCTCAGGCTTACAAAGTAAGATTTTGTAACTATAATAAAGTGGGAAACTGCTCTTTTATAAAGGAAAAACACATCATTAATGAAATTCTTCCAGAAATAATAAAAGAGAAGAATGATTGTTTTGCAGTAGAGATAGCACATTTTATCCAGGTGACCAACAAAACACAAAATTAGTTTCTATTTTTGTGCCCATTGCAGTGCCAGAGATCTGGAGGTATTTTTAATATGAGAAGTGATTTCTCTTTGGAGCAGAGGAGGTCAAATTAATTAAGGAAGTGGTATAGGGTCTGGTGTGGTGTTAAGCAAACGTCTCTGTGTGTTGGGGGAGAAGACATAAAATATTAGCCTACCTAAAAGCTTTGGAAGATTTCTTGAATGAGACCAGTTTCCAGGCAATCAGTGGAGAGTCCTAAAAGTTCCAGGTCCCTTCATATTTGCCGTAGAGACAACTGAGTGGTATCCATCTTCATCTAACTCTCAGTGAATAAGTGAATTTCCCGTCACAGTCAAACTGTTCCTTTAAGGCATCTCAATGTATCACAGAGTTTTTGAAAGATGACTGACTGATTACACCTTATCATACTTAGGTAAAAAAGGTAAATGCAAAACTTGATGTATTTCACTTCTACTTTTATTCAGGGTTGTCTATTTTTTGTTTTGAATAGAGCTTCCTGTGGCATGAGAAAATCCATTGTAAAATAAAATGCAGTATTCATAACGTCTATGGTGACATTTCACAAACACAGACATTTTAGAGCTAAGCAGAAATTAAAATTTTTTTTTAAAAATCCCTTTTTGACTCTTTTATGTCACACATCTGGTTACACTGGGTGCCAGTTTAACATTTATTGGTTGAAATACAGAAAGTACATTCCTTTGTGTCCTTATCTCTAAATTTACTAAACAAAACAAAAAAAATTATCTGCCAATAATCATGACAACCAACAACCAACCAATCAATCAATCTCAGACTTAAACAGCACAGAACAAAGAGAAGATTCATTAGCTAGCTAGCTACATTATGGTAAGTCATTGTGTCTTCATTTGAACATAGTAACATGTTTACAGGCCCCAAGCAAGATGTGATTCACTTTGAAAAACAGAGTGGTGTCTGTGACAGCTCTGGATTATTCACAAGGCAGTTAGCAGTGGACTGTTTTAGCTACTGCAATGAATATATAGTGTAACTCACCATTCCTTGATAGATACTGCAGTAGGTGAGGGGTTGGTGTCCCTGTCAGCATGCGCCATCATGGGCTTCAGTCTCTTTGGCTCATGCAGTCAAAAGCTAACTAGATTACTCCCTCAATCATAATGTATTGGGGCATTGTTCTCTTTCGCTTCAACTTTCTCTTGAACTTTGTTTGGAAAATCAAACTATCAAGGCTTAATTCAAGCTTGTGAATGAAACTTAAAACCTTTGATAATTTGGCCTGGTTTTTCTTTTGATGAGAGACAGTTACCATTTTATTATTCAAGCCTAAGCGCGAGGCCTGCACAAAAGAGCAGTACTTGCTTATAAATTGTTGGTTGTTGAACCGACTGTGAGGGCAAATTTTATGTAACCCATATGCCACATGATTTCCTAATCTGCGGTCAAAATGCTGATCCCAGAAAACATCTCAGGACTTAGAGGTTTCAAACAGGTCTGAGGAAGGGCTACTGTAAACAGAGGGTCACGCATGCATGAGAGGTCACTGGAGTTTTCAGGGTTTCATTCATCCTATTTGATGTTTGGGATGGTGATGATTGCTGTACGAGCTGCGTTAGCATTATTATAAAGTGTGAGACTTTGTGACCTTTCCAGTGAGCGACAGTGCGAGGCGGAGGCCCTCAGTAAAGAGATTGATCCCCACCCACCCCCATCCCAACCCCCTCAGGGAGCCCCAGGATCTGTTGTGTTTATTGACCTCGGTTTGCAGAGTTCACAATCTGGCCCATTGGTAGTTAACCATTGATTGGAGTATAACAAATCATATAACATAGACGATCAATGTGTTAAAATCTCACTGGCTGGGAGCTCAGCCAGCCACCAGCCTCAGGGGTCATGGGAAGCACACAGCAATGTGACTCTACACTCGAATATTACTTTTTCTATATGCATGCAAACAAAAGGGCATTTTGTGATCACTGATGCACATGTGTTCATCATACATTCATCACACGCCAGAAGCATACACCAAATGTACCGTGTAAACATGCATTAATCAAGCACAAAGCCGTATAAACTCTCTACGCACACTTTGTCATAGTGCCCGACAATCAATGCCTCACAAAATCCATAACAAACTGTTTAGCATAGTCTTTGATCATCTGCAACGCTGCCCTCAGAAGAGCCTTTAAAGCAGATAAAGGCATAGTGTTGTTGAATGTTGCCTCCCTTTATTCTTCTCTTTTATAATTAAATTTTAGCCATCTTAACACCACAGCTATGGAGATGCCCGTGTCTGTCTGTCTGTCTGTCTGTTGTGATGGAGAAAAAACATATCTTGACATCTGTGGATGGACTGCCATGTACTAGGCCTTCTAATGAACAGCAGGTATTCTACAGGCTGAGGAACAATTTACAGCAGGCTTATGCATAGAAAAGTTTGTACAAGAAGTCCCATGGAAAAAAAGTACAAAAGTTTTAATAAATGTCTATAGAAACATTTTTCCATGAGGCACATTGTCTCCACAGGAGTGGGCTAAATGTGCTAGTAAAACTTACAAGATCCATTAAGTTCCATAAAGCATTCCCATCTGCTTAAAATTTTAATTTCTTCAATATTTTGTTTAAGAACTGAATTCTTGCTGAAGTAGACTTTCTCATTAGCCCCAGCCTCGCACATTAGCATGCTAACTCCTAAACAACGATGGTAAACACACATACAAAACATCATCATGTCAGTGAGTCTAACAGACTGGAGATACTTTGTTGAGCTTAGACGAGGGAAGACGCCCAGGTAGAGCCGGCAGGAAGAGGCCAAGGAGGACAACCAAATGATTTGGACATTTGCATGCACACACATGCAGCTCTGTGTGCACACATGTAGCTGGGTATGTGCGAAAAGAGCTTGTGTTAACATTATCGTTGTGAGCATGTCAGCGTGCTGATGTTAGCGTTTAGCTCGCCATGGTCTCATGTGCGCCCCGAAGGACAGGCACACAGAGAAAGAGACAGACTGGGCTGAACTGTCAGTCAGATTTGTCCCAGTATGCCAGATGGCTATTATACCATGGGTATTGTCCATCATTACATGAAAACCATAAATCAGCAGCTACACACAGCTAATGAACATGGTAGAAATATCTTTGCCAACCACTGAAAAGGGGAAGCCTATTGGATATACGCAGCATAGAACAGCATAGAACCTACCTGACTAATGATTGTGCTTAACCTTTTCTTTGTTTCTTTGGATGCTCCTGACAAATTACTTAAAATATATATTTTTTTATATAATTACAAATACCCCCAAATTATAACCCCAATAGCAGAGATATGACTAGACAAAATGATACAAAAGATGAAATAAAGTGTAAAAACTAGAGTAATATGGTTTACAGATATGAGTTATTAGGACAACCTACTATAAGTGTGACAGGTGCATTTTGGGTATTTACACTGCTACTACATTACTGCGATTTATGCAGAACTTCACAGAAGGTCTTTACAAATATAATACATAAAACAACAGAATATATGGTTGTCATTTGTCATACAGGCATTTCATGTTAAGGCCTATAATCCTGAATCTTTCTCAATCATAAATTCAAAGATTTGTCCTTCCAGTGCTAGTTGTAAGACAACATACTGACATTTTCATCTTTCTTCTCTCTCATTGTGAGTATTCATGCTGTCTTTTTTAACCCAGCCTAACTGTGCCTCTCTTCCTCTTAGCCAGCAGTAGTGGACAGATGGTAGGATCAAACCCCATCAAACATTTACAACCTCACAGACACAGCCCTCATCACACTCACACACTGACATCAGAGAGGTCCCTCCATACCACCCCCACACGCATGCACACACACACATGCACATACGCACATGCACACACACACATGCACACACCTGCCCTAGCTGCAAGCTCAGAATTTTTCAAAATTAAGAGTTTGATGAAGCTTTGGCAGAAGTCAGAACGGTACAGCAGCTCTTCCTCCCCGTGCTCATCGATCCTAAACAGCTCAGTTTTAAGCATAAGGATCCCATATGTTCTGCTATACGTGATACTGCCTAACAGTGTTTCTGTTATTGTGTTGAAATTTTTAGTCAAGGACTTTCATCAGGACATACTAAATCTATCAGACGAGTTTTACTGCTCCCTTGAGTCCCCAGGGTCCTGTATCTTAAACAAAAGGAGAAGGACGATAGAGAGGAAGGGTGGAAAAGGATGATGAGTCAAGGGAGGGAGAGAAAGAGAGTGAGAGGAGGAGGAGGAGTGGGATGACAGTGTTCAGGAGGATGGGAAGAGAGAAACACGAGGATTAGCAGGCGGGGGAGACAGAGAAGGAGGAGGAGGAGAGGTGGAGGAGGAGGAGGCAGAGGAACTAAAATGGATAGCTGCATTGCTGTCATGCTACTGTCCTTCAGGCTTTCACTGAAACAACAAGCACCCACTGAAGAATGACGATAACATGCAGCTAACTCTTTTGTACAGAAAAAACTCAGTCTGACGTGACTTTCAGAACCATGAGTGTATGTTCAGGTAAGAAACCCACTAGTCCAGCATCACAAATGCCATTTCATACACGGCTGAGCTGCACTGAACGACATTTTTTTGCCTGTACATAAATTGTAGTTTTTGGCGTCTCTATGCAACAATTACAATAACTGCAAAAAAAAAACCAATAACATTCAAACACACAAACATAACACGTACAATCAAACAGATGCATGCATTAAAAAAATAGGCAAATACATACAAGTTAAAAAATATCTTAAATAAAGATCAGTCTGTTTCTATCCCAACAACCCCACAGAGATCTGGTTGCCAAGTCAACCACAGCCACCTCGACGACAACCATGCAGTAGTCAGCTTGTCTTCACCTCGATTCTATATTCAACTGAATCATGCTTTCTGCTTTTCTCTGTATTAATTTGCACTTTTTTAGTCTCTCTTCTTAGGTATCATTTAAGTTAGCATTTTTGAAGATATCACTCTTGATCATATGATGACACTGTATGTTAAATCTATCTTGTGAGTAAAATCTTTCACTCTCTGTCTTGATTCAATCAGGAGTCAAAGAAAATCCTCTAACATACTCATTTTAGCAGATTTGGCTTCAAAACATTGATAATTAATGTAAACAATGGATTACATAAGTGCTTGTATATGAAAGGGGCGTCTTGCAGTGATAAACAAATATTCCAGACTGCAGTTTCCCTCCAATCTGCATCTAAACTTCCTTTTCCTCATCTTAACTTCAATGATTTGATTAACTCTCTCCACTCTGATAGTGTTGTCTTCATTGGTGCACGGTATCAGGTAGCTGAAATTCTTTTTCCTCATCTTAATTTCAATGATTTGATTAACTCTCTCCACTCTGATAGCATTGTCTTCATACGCGCACAGTATCAGGTAGCTGCCTTCAGTGAAAGTGTCTGTGTGCTACCTGCTCACCGCCAAAGTGCAAAAAGTCAAAGTTAGACTCTGGCTGGTGATCATGGTGGAGCATTTAGAAGCCAAATAGAGAAACGTATGTAATGCACAGGTGGGAGACCATGAATAGTTAAAAAATGTGTATTCAAAAAAATCTCCCCATTATGTGTGGATGTGTGAGTACATTTGGTCGGCTTATTGTGACAATCCCTCCCCCCGCTACGCCTGTCATTTTTTGAAAAAATTGAGTTCCAATTTAATTAAGTTCTGAATTTAAAATGAGACATAATTCATTTGGATAAATTCAATTTTTTTTTTAACTTACTATTAGCCTAATTGTTGCTGCTGCTCATTCTGTGTTTACTTATTACTTACCAATCTTATGCACTGCTTTTTTTCTTTCTTTCTTTTTTGCCATCCACATTGCTGCCACTATTACTGCAATTTCTACATGGCAGGACAGGAGAAGACCATCTTATATTATAGTGTATGGAGAGGGAACTAACGTTACAGCACTCCTAACGTGAACACCCAAAGCTGAGTCAACTATGTTAGTGGGCCAATAACATTACATCATCACTCTGTTAATTGTGTCGGTACTTTGTGGAAAGAATGCGTAGGAGGATTAGGATATTGTGGCGTGACATTTTCCAGAAAAATATTCATGGCTGTTACCTCAGCGTGTCATGTGTGTGAGAGAGAGAGGAGAGACAAAAAGAAGGTAAACTTGTGTGACAGCACTGCAAAGCTTTATAGGCTCTTCTTCCCAACTAACGTTACCGAGTGAGTTTTATGCCTATTGAATGCTTCTCTTACCGTCTTAACTTGTAAAAATGGTCCATGAAAAGTTCTGACTGCTGTTCTCAGTGGACTATGTGTTTAGAGAGAGACTGCAGTCTACATTTCGAGCAGGACATAACAGCTTTTCGACCCACGTTCAAACAAATATCCGAATTTCGGATAAAAAGCGACAGCTCTACCCCCTGCATTAGGTCTCCTTTTGATGGGCGCTGCTTTTCCCTCTTTAAACTGCTCTATCTTAGAACCACTAAGACACGGGGTTAGTGAGGATACAAGGTTCAAAAATAGCAGTATTGCTACGTCTTAAATTTAAGATACAGCAATATGGATGTAGCCTCTGTCTGCAGGAATGGAGGGTCGTTAGAGGGATGAGCCACACCTGTGCCCGCTGTGCTTATCCCCTACAAATAGCCGCACTAGTGACAGCCTTGCCTCTCTCCTCCCTCAGCAGTCATGACAGACATGAAGTTGCTTTTTATTTCTCTTCACCACATACACTCACACACCCATACGTACCCGCATTACTGATTGACAGAGTCCCACATGATCACTATTTAACTGACATTTGCGAAATGAAGTTAGTTACTTTTGGCCGCCACCTCGCGTCTGTTTCCCTTCTTTGTCACAGCTGTTGAGCCAGGCTGTGACATTGTTTAAAAAAAAAAAAAAAAAAGCAGATTAACAGAGAAGAGAGGACAAATTTATTGAGCCTGGAATGTCATCTAAGTCCAAATTTTAAGGGATTGGTTGGTGAGTTCAAGGAAAAGGAAGTAAACTGCATGAATAGGAACAAGGAAGTAAACTAACTTCTTTGGGTGTGTTTACTGCATGAGCAAATTTCACAAGAATGAATAGGCTCTTGGAACAATACATATTGTAGCCGCAACTACAGAAGAGGCCCCGGAGCTTTTAAGGATCCATGAAAGATGGCGATTATTGCTGTTCAGTTATTATAGGGTAGCATACAGTCCACTCTCTCATCTTGTGTATAACAACGGCCTGCATGTTTTGTACGTCTGTGTGTATTTGCCTCTGTTTGGGGTGAGAGGAAGGGTCCAAAAAAAGCATTTGCACTACAGCCAATCGCATTCATGCTACGCTGCTGGAACACCACTTTTTATAAATGCAT
>JAPZDX010000006.1:16411389-16422410 GCA_029783625.1 Naso annulatus | reverse complement strand
GTTTGTCATAAAGTGTTTCTAGTGTTTCCGCTGACTGAGCAGACCAGGCAAAAGCTTTGTACAAGACAAGATAGTAATCTCTGATCTCCACGCCGATGGTCTCATTTGCTGATGTAGGTAAGATGTGAGGCATCAGTATTAAATTTAGACAGCTTCATAACCTGTTAAAAGTTCCTCGTGGGGACTTTTAAAAAAGGTAACTTGGTGTTTTGAATAATCTAAAAAAAATAAATAAATACTTTACAGCTTCTACTAATAATATTCTCAGTTTTGCTTAATCCTAGTGGATTTGTGTTCAGTGGTTTGCATTGTATGAGAAAACCTGCGAGTCAGAGGGCAGCACACAGTTCCTCTGTAGGGATCATGCTGACCACATGTGCAGGGTGTAGCTGCAGGATTGTGTGTGCGTGTGTGCTCGTGAGATAGTGTGGATGATGATGCCCTTGTGAGGATCCTCTGAGCAGAGGAAGTGAAGAATGAAAGAAAGGGATCGCTGCTTATCTCAGGACCTCAGGGTCTCTGCTTCTCCCTACTCCTTTTCTCCCCCTGCTTGGTCTTCTTCCCACTCCTTTCCCATGTGTTGTGTGACTTATGGTGATGAATAAAAGGAAATTCACCCAGGGCTTGTCATAGAAATAACTGTCTTACAGTTTGACAGGAGCAAGTAAAGGCTGACGTGTGCTCTGTATGAGATAATGTAGTTTTCTGCATGTGTGTGTGGATTAACAGCTTAGCAGAGGGTGCAGGAAGGGAGAACTGCTGAGAGCAGAGACTAAACGAAGGACTACAAAATGGCAGGACAGAGGAGGAGATGTGAGGGAACTACAGCTCCAGTCATGTGTCCTGGCCAGCGAGGCCTAATTGATTGAGACAGCTAACTTCCAGTAATTCAGCTGATGAAGCTTTTCACTCTCAGGACTGCTGGCTGGACACAAACAAACTCACTGGCAGTGCAGCAGGGGAGTGGAGGCAAAGACAGAAGAGCAGAGAGAGGGTGATGCAGGGTGTTTTGTTAACATGTCCGACCCACAATCAACCCCCCCTACACACACACACACACACACATGCACACCACCACAGCTACTGAGTGGAGACAAAGTGCTGATAGTGCTATTTCCATTCTCGCTTTGGTGAAGGCACACGCATGGCTGGCTGGAGCTGTGAAGATAATGTGGCACGCTAGGCCGTAGACAGTCCTGCTGGTGGTGCAGAGGAATGTTGTCTGACCCTGTTTGGACCACGTTTTTTTAAGACTAGCCGCAGCCTGAGCTCTTTCAAACCTGCTTCAGATGATCTAATCTGGTGTGTGCCCAGTGCAAATCCAACCCAACATGTCCGACCATCAAATCAAGCAAATCAAGCAAGCAAATCAGCTCAGTCCAACAAGCCTCAACACGACTAAACGGCATCGACAGCAGCTTGCTGGCAGATTAAACCGGCGCAAGTGCTTTCCATTGAAGGCAGTCATGCACTTCTCACCCTTCCCCTCTTCCCCTCAAGGCTCACCCAATCCCTGCCTCTCTCTCTCAGCCATGCTGCATGTGCATGTGTGCCATAAATAGCATCAGTGAGGCTGCAGAGGGAGATCTGCAGATGAGAGAGGCACAGCCCTAAGATTACACCTGCTACTGCGGTCTCCCATGCAGCCACAATCTGCTCTGAGTGCAGGAAAGGAAAGGCAAGGAAAGGAAAGGAAAGGAAAGGCAAGGAAAGGAAAGGGAAAAAAGGGTGTAGAAAATAAGAGTATTGGAGAGGACAAAATAGGATTAGAAATGCTCCATCATATCTAGGATCGGCTTTCTATTGAGGTTTCCCAAGCTTCTCGGTAGATATTACACTGATATTTCATCATTGCACACTATAGTAGATTAGATTTCTGTCCTAAAATCCCTTTTCATACTTGAGCATGAAATGTCACTGGTATTAGTTGGAAAGCAATAATCTGCTTCTGTGCGAAATCCACAGTTGACAGATTCATGAAACAAGTGAAACAAAGTAAGAGACGGAAAGGAAAAGAAAAAGTGGATGTGATACAGGGACGGCTGGAGGAGTGTACGGCTGCTTTAACCTTGTTGTTCTTGAGCTCTTGATGAAAATCTGTGTGAGTGAGTGTCGTCGGTTTTATGACATGCGAGTAGGGGAATGAAAGTTAATGAAAAAAATGATTGGTTTTTACTTTCACAGAATTAAACTAAGAGTGAACAACTAACGCCATGTTTCCACAAAGCTCTGTGCACATATACAAGTCAGCAGCAAGTCCATTCTTTCCTATGAGAACCTCCGTGATATCTCATGTTTGCAAAACGCCTCCTTAATTTTTTATGTCCGAAATTTGCCTCAACCTTTGCAGCAACAGACCATATGTGCTCCACATGAAGTTAGCATAAAACAAATTAGCATACAGAAACAACAGCATCATTAGCTGTAAATGCTAACATCAGCATGCTAACATTTACTAATCAGTGCAAAATATAATAGACAATAGGCTGATGGCAATGTTAATGTCATAGGCAATGTCCTTAGTTTTGTAGACATTTGGTCGAAGACCAAGTAGGCCTGTTGGACAAATCAATATTTTGACCTAAAGAATGACACATTGGGAGCTCAACAAAGTTACTACAATTCATCCTGCAAGAGACTTTAATATCTTTTTTAAATTTCATGGCAAACCATCCATTATTTGTCTCTGAATCAAAAGCATGAGGCTCACAATGGCATTAGAGAAAATTCAGGGATCACCTACATCATTTGGATTTAAATGGACCATCAAATCCTTCAAACGGTTCTCAAGATTTTACAATCTGGTCCAATGAGCATGGTGGCTCAGTGGATAGCACTGTTGTCTCACAGCAAGAATGCCCTATTGATTGCCCTATAGATTCCCAGCTGGGGCAGGGTTTTTCTGTGTGGAGTTTGCGTGGGTTTTCTCCAGATATTTCACTCTCCTCCACCACCGAAAACATGTACATACAGGTATAGTTCTCCTGACAGCGCACTTGAATGCGGCTCTGTTTGACAGCTGGAGTTTGTCCCCGGGCACTGTGAACTGGCTGCCCAGTGCTCCTAGAAAAGGATGATCAAAGGCAGAGGACGAATCTCACTATGTGTAATTTCATATTTGACAATAAAGACTTCTTCTTCTTCTACATAAAATGGTGGACCAAACCACAAATATCACCTCTCAAACCTGTCTGAAAATACATTTAGAGATTTGTGGTTCTAGCACTACATACTAATTTTATTTTTAACCTCTCACCAAAGTCAAAAGCGTAATTGTTAATTCACCTGAAATATTGACACAGAGTGATATTTATTCTTTCTCAAAAGTGATGCAACTGGGAAAATAAACTGTCACAAACACAACAAATTCCTCGATGTTTGTTTATGCTGTAGACACCATTAATCTTGGTTTTAAATTGTATTACCACCATAAATAAGAATATGTTTGTACATCTATGTAAGCTTGTATTCAATACCACAGACATCATTCTGGATTAAAATGTGTAATTAATTCATATAATAATTATAAATACCAGTGACAAAGAAGTCTTTGGGCCAAATCTGTCACTCAAGCTCCATTGATCTCAAGTAATGAAACACTGGAGGAGATCACCACAAGGCCATTGTGTCACGGTAATTACAATGAAGAATAGCTCAATAAAATGAGGGAGCAGTTTGAAAATAGAGTAGAAGACAAATTGTCATTCAGGATTTTCGGCTTTATTAAAAAGTTCGGTAAATGAGCGCTAGATTTCAGAACTTATTCATGTGTGACCTGTGTGCAAAGTTTCAATATTGTAATTTATTGACATAATGAGATCAAAAACAGTTCACTGAAAAATAAAAAGGAATTCGTTCCTTCATCTGTGATGCCAAAGAAGCCATCATAAGTGGGTGGAATAGCATTTGTATTATTCTTGTAGATGGATGGAGACAGTCGTAGGGTCGGCAGCTGTGCAAAGGGAAAAAACATAACACGTGAAAATTATTTTAACTTTGAAGTAACTGGTATTAAAAAAATATATGAGATGATACAAGTGCAGAGATTGAAGAATTGTCACTTTAAAAATTACTCAGATAAAAAATGCATGTTAACATTTATGATATAAAAGTGATAATTGTGGCACCAAAATAAACTCCATGTTTAATTTAACAAAACTGGCATTAATTGGTAGTAGCAGCATGGGGAAATATTCAAAGCCAGTGCAAGAGCATGAAGTACAGGGTGCAGAGCCTTGAACACTGAGCAAAGTGGAAACAGCGATATGGTCTGAAGTTGTCTTTCAATCATTTTCCTACATTCATCGGATCTGGACAATACCTGATCATGTCAACAACCAACTACACTTGCTGCAGCAAGATGGTGGCTCTGTAGCGCCATGGGGCCATCTCATGAAAGTCATTCCCTCCAGTGTTTGCTCTGAATGTGTGTAGAGGTAATGTGAGGCCATATTACATTCGCAACAGACATTATCCTCATGCAAATACAGTTTCCTCACAATGTTTGCATATTCAAAGTGTCCCATCCGTTTGCTGCCTTTCCTGGTCACCGCAGTTCATTGCTGTAGTTTATTATGAACGCAAAGAGCGATGTGTATCCTGGCTTCTTCTGACTTACTGAACATCTCTCAATATCGTATGGGAGAAATTCAGTTTAAGTAACTCTGATGGTAAAAACAGCTTTATTTCTTTGGTAGCAGCAGGGCTCGAGGCATGTCACTGTTGATCAGTCTGTCCAAATCTTTGGTTCATTCTAAAAAATCTGAACACTAATTGGACACATTGCCATGAAATTTGTTACACACATCTGCGGTTTTCAGATGATGCATCCTAATGACTTCAATGAATCAAAACTAAGCAGAAATTATTATCCACCTCAACTGTACTTTGTGTTTAGTGCTAATTGTAAAAAAAAGAGTTAGATAACTTGCTAAAATAAGGATTAATCAATGGACAATATTTTGAGATTTAAAATCATCATGTCAGCAAGTCTAACAGAAGGTAGCACTATACAAAGGCCCTTTGGCCATAAAAGCCATAATACTCCGTTTATTATCTGGATACTTTGACTGTCATTATGCCTTGCAAAGATGCTGGACTGTCCGTGCATTGTTAAGTTCATATAATATTTCTTTTTGTTCTTAAAAATATCAATAAAATTTCAGTGATTTCCAAAAAACTGATGTGTTAGCATTGTTGTGGCATGTTAGCACAGTGGTGTTAGCATTTAGCTCAAACTACCATTGTGCTTCAGTTACAGCTTCACAGAGCTGCTAGTACGACTGTTGACTGCTGTTGCTTATAGATAGTGGAAATAGGATTTATGTTGCTCATTAAGTCAAACAGTCTTTTTCTTCTTCTTCTTCTTCTTTTTGCAATCCTTTTAAAATGATCGCAGGGGTTACGAGTTTTCTCTTGTCCAGAGATATTCATATGGTGAGCCATTCTTTAATGTAGAAGTAAACATTAAATTTACATTGTTAATTGTGCTGTCTTGTTTAAATAATTGCTCAAGAATAATGACCATAATTTGGAGATGTTGTTTCACATCTCAGTTTAGGGAAATGTGATTGATTGATTGATTGATTGATTGATTGATTGATTGATCAAAGACAGTGCACATTAATCAATATTTCAGTTTCCACTTGAATGTAAACATACCAGAGTTAGCTTGATCAGCTAATTTTCATCTGTTCTTCATCTGTTTTTTTCTTATCTTATGTGGCCTTGCGGAAACCCTTATCCTTGCAACAAGGTTTGAATTTTAAAATTTTATTATGTAAACACCACAACAACTTGTTCACATATATGCAATATTAAAGTATTTTACCATGGATCAGGTGCTAACAGAGAAGTGTTTGAAAACTGGGACATTATTATGTTTCTGTTACCTTTCTGTGACAGTGCGGTTACTCATTTTAGAAGTTGCATGTGAGTGAACAAGCAAATGAGGAGATTTCACCCTGTTGCAAAATACAACTTTGGCTTTGAAACTGGGCCAAAGGCAGTGACATGCAGCACAATAATTAACCCCAGAGAAGGCGATTTTTCCAAGTCAGATTATACCAGCTCTGAGTCGAGTTGAGTATGTTCAAATACATGGTTCACTTTGAGTAGAAGAAGATACTTTTCACATTGGTTATGACATGTCGTAGTAGTGAGAAGGCTTCACAGACTCGCAACAACTTAGACAGAAGCTATGTGACAGTAGAAGGAGACACACATAAGTGGGCACAGTGGGTGTTTGTCAGACGCTCCAAGGCAGCAAATAAAGGAGAAAAGGGATCCTAACACTCAAGGAGGCAGAAAGAAAACAGGGAGGCGAGAAGGCAGGCAACATATTGGTCTCCACTCATTACATTGTCACCATGAGCACCCAATCTGGGACTAGTTGGCATGCATACAGCCTTATCCAACCCTGATTCTGTGTGTGTGTGTGTGTGTGTGTGTGTGTGTGTGTGTGTGTGTGTGTGTGTGTGTGTGGGCTAAGTGACTTTGTCCTAGTAAAACCAGGCCATGGCAGCATCTCCTTTGGGGAAATAGGAAGAGCTTCAGTCTGAATTCATATTAAACCAAGGATTACACTAATATAAAGCCACAGGATCGAGCAGTGGAGTGCTTGTTTGTGTCAATACAGTATTTCTGTCTCTCTGTGTGTGGCCGTGATCCACCGCACACACACATACGGATGACTGCTCACACAAGCTTTTTGTCCGTGCTGGTTCATATGTGCAGACGTACCGCACAGAACTGTATGTGTCTCTGCTCATGGGTGGATGATCGGGCCACGTCCAGCCATGCTCATGCGTGTGTGTGTGTGTGTCAGAGCATCGTGCTGGTGCTGAGGGAGGCTGCCATTTGTTTGCCCTTGGCCCGCAGAGGACGATCGACTGCCAAGGACCGGCTCAGTAAAGTCGGGGAAAGAAGCATGGAGGAGTTGAGGAGGGGATTGAAATGAGGATAAGAGGGATGAGAGGACATTTCTTCATTTCACCTGATTTAACATAAAAACCGTCCTCATAAACACTGAATGGTGTCAATAAACACAGACAATTAGGTTTTATTTAGAAGAAACTGTAATTTTTCCATGACACAAGTTGAATTCTATCCATCTCTAATGTATTTTGGTAGAGGCAGAAATCTCTGAGACATACATTTCAAAAATTTATATGATAATTGTTTTGGTGGCCATATAGCACCACAGGTAAGAGAAAATATTTTTGTATAAGAGTAAACCAACACCAAATTTTGAAATTTTATTAGAGACGAGTGTCAGTTATTGCATTATAGTTTATAAGAAAATTACAAGTTTACAACTGATACACATTAAAATGAAATTCTTAGTTTACTGCCAATTGTCCGTTACAGAAAAATACTTTCAAAGTTTAAACAGAGAAGAATAAAAGCAAATGCTAAATCAAAGATGAAACATTCTCAGTTGGTAGAGTTGGCTTCCTGTGTACAGAGGTTGTGTCCTCGATTCCACCCTGTGGCTCTTTGCTGCATGTCATTCCCTCTCTCCTTCCCCATTTCCTGTCCAATTCTTCAGCTGTCCTATCAAATAAAGGCACAAAATGGCAAAAAAAAAAACCAACAAAAAAAAACCTAAAATAAAAAACTTAAACAAAAAACAAAGATAAAGCACGAAAAATAAAAAACAAAGATAGAGCACAAAAATAAAATATAAAAATCACAAAAAGGAATTTGAAGACAAGGAAATGCAACATGACGGGAAAAGTTGGATTAAGGGCGACATGGATATTGAAGGAGAGAGAAAAATGCGAAGGGAATGAAGTAAACAAAACAAAACAAAAAACACAAATGCACACAGGCAAAACACACACCATGGCACAGACCTTAATCACTTATTTATTCAAACCTGAGGGGGGAGCCAGGGGAATCAAGTTTCCTAATGACTAAAACACACACACATGCACACACTCACCCACAGGCAGTGAATCCAGCAGACCAGGTCTCACCAGCGAAATTGAATTACTGCTGTGCACACAGGACTGAGACTGGGACCCTGTCTGCCCACCAACCACACCCTCTCTGTGGGCTCTGCACCAGAGGACACTCACACACACACACACACACACACACACATGATCAAATACCAGCACTATATCCAGTCCGCACACTCACAGACTCCGCATCACAATTGCATGTCCCACCACAGGCATGGTCCCATTATAGCCATCATTTACAGTCAGTATTGATTACTCTCTGGCACACATACATACACACTCACACATACACACACACACACACACACAGAAGGACATAAACAAAGGACATTCACATTCACCACATTTACATATTTAGATAGATATATTCATATGTTCACTGCACAAAGACACACATACACATTCCCAAGATGTTAAATCCGAGTCTATTGATTTCTGCAGGGAATGATCACTCCTCTACATTACATTGTGCTATCTGCTCTCTCCCTTCTGCTCTTTTTGTCTTCGCTGTGATGCCTTATGTTACATCATTTAGATTAAATGAAAAAGAAGGAGAAGGAGAATAGACGAGGAATGATGACGATCAGTAAGAAAATATGCAAACAAAGATCCCACATGACAAAAAACTGAGCGAAACTTCAACAAATGGGAAATTAATGCACCGCTAGAGAGGCTGCGTTTGAAATACTGAAAATTAGCTGTATGCTATGCTATTCCTGCTACGATGTGGTCGTGCGAACATAAACGAGAGAAAAAACAAAGAAAGAAAATGAAATTTGAATGAAGCACAAGCAGCAGATTCAAAACTGCATATGTATGCATGCATTTCAATGTATTTTAGATGCATAGATGCTCTCTCTTCCGTCTTTTGAACAAAGCAGGGGAACCGAGTGAAAACACCAATTAAGTCAAATGAAGACTGGAGATGAGGGAATCTATCTTTCTATGTGGAGGGATTGTGGGATAGCATAGTAGGGATGTAGCGTGTAACATCTCCATAATTTCCATATACTGTATCTCCCTGCCAGAGATGAGAAAGCCTGGCCAAGGACCAACTGTGCCATGTAAATGAAGGCTGGTGGCCTGCTTACTGTGGTGTGTGATGGAGGCAGCAGAGAGGAGAAAAGAGGAGGAGAGAGTGGAAAGAGGGGAGAGGGAAAGATGGGAGTAGAGAAGGAGAGAGAAAGATGGAGGGAGGAAGAGGAAGAGGGAGAGATTCAGAGCTGATGTTGCTGCCATGGTAACTGGCGTCACCTTGGAGAGGAACAGAACAGAACCGCTCTGGGGAAAGACCCGGTGCACGCACACACACGAACCAAAAAAACTCATCAAACAATCACAAATTTATTTATGTTAATCGACGCAGCTCTATTTTTGGACGTGGGATCTTAGTTGAAAATGAGAATTTTTGCTGCCATTCATCCACAGTAGGTTCAGAGGAGTCTGAATGTTGCCCCGCTGGCCATTGATGTTTAATTAATATGCCTGAGCAAGGGCAATGTGTTATAGATGCCCCTGCCTTCATGCCTCGCTTCCACCGATGCCCCTTTATGTGCACGGTACAAATTTAGAAACCCCTTCATCAACCAGCTTCTGTTTAACGTGCATCATATCGACATTATTAATTGCTGTATTGCAGAAATTTGAACTAGGTCATGATTTTGAAAATACTAAATGTGCTTTAGCTTGCCCTTGAAAGGCCTCTACATACAGTACATGTACTTTATGTCATACTGTACGCATCTGAATATGCATACTGCATACCCCCTGCTGGAGCAGTGAGGAGGAGTTCCCATCCCCCCACATTTCACCCAGACTGTAATGTGAATCTCTTCTGCATACGCGTGAAAGATTCCCTCTATTCTGTAATGTTATCTCCCATTCTATTCATTTTATGGGCATATAATTAGATGTTTGATTAGCTGTGCCTTCTATTAACTAAGTCTCATATTTCTCTCTTTCCTTTCCTCTCTTTCTCTCTGACAGTAATGTCTTTGTTTGAGACAAAGATCATTTTAAACGCTGTCCTGCAACGCATGATAACATGCAAACCATTAAGTACCTGTCATGAACTGCATCTGTGTTGAACATCCTGTGAGTATACAGCTTTTTTTTCTTTATAAATAACTTTTAAGATTAATTGTTAGACATTCATTTTTTCTCAGTAAGCTAATCAGCACTTATTCTATCATTTTTTTATTCTACTTGGACCTTTACACTGGTATTGGCGCTTGTGAAGGCCATCTGCCAATACTACAGTACAATACTACAATAACATAATTATACGTCCTCCTCTGTGTATGGTATGTTGCAGTTGTTTCAAAGCAACATAACAGAGGAGCAGACTCATTGCAGATGCCATTTTGCTATTTATAGCTTTGCGTGCGCCGGATAAAATGTGCCAACAGATGCAACGGGTGTAACAAGGACATATAGCAAGTAGAGAGGGTGAAGACAGTGATGCTTCAGGACAGGCCTGAGATATACGGCTGTTATACAGCCTCAAAGATAGGCTACCTACAAGGAGGCTAGGCTTAGTGAGAAAAATGCCAAACAAGACTACTACAGTACAGCTGAGCTATAGCAGCTCTTTGAGGCTGTATTCAATCACGGCTGTGCTTTGAGTGAAATGTTAAAATCAACATGGCTCACATTCTGAGGTTCAGCAGCTTCAATGTTTACCGTCTCGATTTAATTCAGCATGTTAGCATGCTAGCATTTGCCAGTAAGCACTCCACGGAGAGATCAGCTAAGAGTGACAGGAAATGCTATTAGTTTTAAAGATATTTGGTCATAGAGGACAGTACTGAGCAAACTGAATGAATGATGGTGCTTCGTGAATAATCTGGGATCACCAAATGATTTCAGTCATCCTAAAGTGGACAGTAAATTCACAGTAGCAAGCAGAGTAGCTGTTTCCGGCACAGCTTCACCTACCTCAAAAGGGCATGGAGACGGGAAAAAAATCTATGGTCAAAACTCCAGCAAAACTTTTATTATAAGGAATAACTTTATTATAAGAGCAACACGTTTCAGCTTGGGGTCTTCATCAAG
>JAPZDX010000006.1:16348728-16360201 GCA_029783625.1 Naso annulatus | reverse complement strand
AAGTACACCTTAAAGATGTCTGACTGAGGAGACAGTGTTAATAACGTCAAGACTACAGAGGGAAAGAAATATATTAAATCTGAGTTTAACAGTAGTTCACATGTATTTTAAAAACATTCACAAATAGACTTACTGCAGCTGTAATTTTCAGGAACACAGATGTCGTAAACTGTTTCTACAAACAGTAGAAACAATCTAAAATCTGTGGTTTCTATTTTAAGTATGTATTTTATGGTTTAATTAGTAAATACAAAAAAAAAAAGCATATTCACTCATATCTGTATCCCTGGATGATTATGCACAAACTCATGTTGAAAATACTGCTTCAAGATCATAAAGAAGAGTCATGTGTAGCTGACACGATTAAAACAAACATTGTCACATTTTTTAAAAAATGTGGTTTTGACCAAAAAAAATCATTCGTACCTTGGTCATAAAAATCAGACCTGCTCAGCAGAAACAGGACAAGCAAGGGTCTCAGATAAATGAAAAAAGGACTCAGTGTAAAATATGTCTCACTGAAGGTGGAACAGAATAGACAAGCTTTACCCAAAAAGACACATCAGTCATCAGTAAAAAGTAGTTGCTATCTTCCTGTACAAGCATCTTTCCTTTGACCTTACAGGCAAATAAAAAGTCTTAAATAGGCCCCCAGTTACTTGTTCAATTTCAGTTCTTAATTGTGTCCATATTTAAAGCCACATAAATGTTTTGAAAAAGCAAATGTACATTTTTCACAAGAACGTGGTTCACAAAATTATTATAGCCAGTCAATTATTAGCAATTCTCGTCTTTTACTAATTGTAAAGGGTTATGAGTTTGCACTCCTTTGGGTCTTCCACATTTTGACTAAACCAGAAACAAGAAGTTACAGGCAGTCACATAATGCCCTAGTTACACTGGGAATAGTGTTCAACAGCAGTCAAAGGGTTTAGTGTCATATAAAAATCAAGAAACGTCATCTTACTGCACATTAGCAAATCAAAATATGTACAAATCTACAATAAGTAATTGAATTTCTGATTAGGCACTTAAATTTAAAACAGTTAAGCCAGCCCTCAGTGTCATCTTCAATGGTAAACCATCACAAAGACACGGCAGTTACTTTATTTTTTGTTTAGAAAGAAGAAGAAACCAGATGATGACAGAAAACCCAGAAATAGACATTAGCCCTAAAAACCACGACAGTACCTGCATTCGGGCATCAGCCACAAACTCGCTTGAAATATGCACGCAGGGAAGCTCTAGTTTCCAAGTATAAAGTAGAAGGATCTGCTACAGTACAGGAAGGAGATATTTAACATGCACACATGGTGAAGAATGAATATCCACCTCCGTCGTGGCTTCCCATTCTGTACAACGTAAGCTGTGTGGAAAGAGCTGTAGTGCTTTGTTTTTGTTTTGTTTTTTTAGAAAAAGGTGCTTTCGCCACCAAAAGTCCTATTTTTTTTTAACAGGACAAGATCATCCTTAATGTCATACAACAAAACAATAAATAAATAATAAATAAACAAAATGAATAATTACATAAATAAACCAGCTTTTGTTAAATAAATAAATTAATAAGTGAAAAGACTGATTGAGAGAAGAAGAGAAGAGGCAGGCAGTGCTAAAAATTTGAGATAGTGAAGACGCTCCTGGACACTGTTCTGAAAGCAGTTTGGGTTTTTGGCCGAGTAGTGAAGTTTACAATTCAAATCTCCTAATACTGCTTCCAGCACACGTCAATTTTCTCGTGTAGTTGCTCCAATCTTGGCCAATCACAACAAAACCTCTCCACCAAGGAACTATGAGAGGGAAGCAAACATACCAGACACTTAGCAGTCCTTGGATGTATACTGTAAGTAAGATTAGTCATGTAAGTAGAGTGTAAATGCTTTTTAAAAGCCAATGAATGTTCGTAAAGCCCCTTTTCCATCAAATTAGCTCTGATTGTTGAACCAGACCAGTTCAACCTTTTTGGAACCCTGGAAACCAACTTGTCAGGTTCTGAGCCAGTTTATTTCCAGTCAAAATGCTCAGAACGGTTCAAAATTTGGTGTGTAAACTGGATTGAAACCGGTTCCATGTTGGTGGAAAAGGTGCTAAAGCAGTATGTAATGTTAGTGTTACAGTAGGTCATCTTACAGATACTTAAAGAAAGCTAGACAAATACGAGTTCTGTTGGCAGGAGCAACTTCACCACAGAGAAAAGAGTAAACTGCATATGAACGTTTAGAGATCGTCCCGTACAGCCGCAGGGAGTCACGGCTTTTAGAGAGCATAGATAACAGCACGGGCATATCACCACAGTAGTACAAAGTTAGGGGCAAATACTACAGCCCCTTTTTTTTAGCTTCCTCAAATGGTTGCTAAATATGCAACTATAATAACTTTAACTAACCTTTACAACTTGAGGTGCACTTGATTTGTAGTACCTTATCTTACACGTAGTGCATTCACATTCAGGATTGCAGTAATCCACCCAAATGGTGAGTTGAATCAAGTGCTCCCCCAAGTTTGTCAAAAAAGCTCAAACTATCAAAAATTCACGTTAGACAGAGAGGTGGTGCTTTAAATGACTCGTACCATAGAAGCAATTTGTCATTTCAAATAAAAAAATCCAAACAAATCAACTTGAATTTAAAAGACAACAAACAACACCCTGACAGCGTGAGCGTTCTCACAGTCTGTGCCTTCGAGGGTCGGAGCGTGGCGGAGAGGGTGGCGGGGGCAGGGTGACCGTGGTCGGGGGCTCCACTGGGTCATCCATGGGCAGGACCAGGCGGGTGCCCCTGATCGCCACTTCATGTTCTGCCAAAGCGAGCTCATGATCCAAACCTTCGTCAGACGGGCCGCCTCCAGTGCTCGTGGTGGAGGAGCGCTTGCGGTTGATGGTGCGGGATCCAGTGGCATCCGTGCTGACAGTGACGTCAGCGTACATTGAGCTCACGCTTGCATCATTCAGGATGAAATCGGAGTCTTCGTCATGGAGCTGACCTTCATTCTGTAGGGTGATAAGTGGGAGGGGTGAAAAAGCGAAGAGATGGAGATGGATGCAAGAGAAATATCTAAACGTGCAAGTTCATAACATGCTGTGATTTCTAAATTAGTTTATTTAATACCTGCACCAACACTAGATAAAATCTGTATTAAAGAGTTTCTAAGTTCATTTTATACTCATGAACAACATTATTATATGTCTTTCCAGTGGTCAAG
Organism: Naso annulatus; assembly: GCA_029783625.1. NCBI lineage: Eukaryota > Metazoa > Chordata > Actinopteri > Acanthuriformes > Acanthuridae > Naso > Naso annulatus. The sequence continues at coordinate 16,357,003 of JAPZDX010000006.1, read as the reverse complement.
AAGTTACTGACTGTCCAAACCTCATAGGCTTGAGGGCTGGTGAGGCATCGCGCCAGCGGTCCACAACAAGCAGGAAGAGTAGCAGTGAGAGGAGGGCCACTGTGGGTCAGGAGAGGCTTCAGGTAACTGGAGAACAAGCTTTTGTCAAGGGCTGTTAACGCTTTTAATGAAGCACCGTAACTGGCCAACAATCAAATGCTTAGTGCTGTTTCTGACAAAGCAAGGCTTTAAGCTACAAGAACAAAAACAACGTGTCTAATGTATGAAAACTGTGAACTACTGTGCGGAAAGGGGAAGCCACTGTTGCAGATTTATAATAGTTTGGAAAAGAGCACCCTCTAGTGTCCAAAACTGAACCTAGTACCCACACATCTGACAGCAGGGTCCTAAACTGTGATCCATGGCTCAAAGGATACTTGTGGTCAAAGTTATACCAGATCCTGAAGGGCCAGGCGCTCTCATGCTTGGTGTTCCTCCGCTGTGTTCCATCCAACACCGCTGAATTCTATTAAGCAGAACATTTTTAATCACATACTGTTAATACTAATATGTTTGATTTCTTTTTTTCACACTAAGTAAAAATATAATCATTTTCTACTTATTACTCACAGAGGTGTCTTGATCCGAGTCCACACCAACTCTGAAAAGGAAAAGTGTAACAACAGTGACTTGGACAGGAAACACTCAAAAGAGGGGATAAAACACACACACAAATGACAGACAGATGCAAACAAACAGATGTGAAGCCTTACGGTATGCTCATAAACGACAGCATGGGCATGGTGCCTCCTCCACAGATCCAAACAGTGAAGAAGACGATAAGGAGGGTGGTTGAAAACATCATCTGTCGCGCGTAAGTCGCTGTGTCTCGGATTGAAAGCGCAAAGGTCATCGCCCCACGCAGACCTGAAGGACATGATGACAATGAGAAACAGTGTTCTACCAAAAAAAAACAAAGAAAAAAAAAACAAATATTTTGCCGTTCTTGGGTTTATTTTTTAACTGCAACATATCTGCTGGCAAGCGCACAAACAGTTCATACCTTCTGCCTCATGAAAGGAAATGATTCTAAAGGTTCAGACACAAATATGTGCAGAGACGTGTAGGGGACTATTAGTCAGTTTCGGCAGTGAATGTCAACAGGGGCTGTTATACATAACAGTAAAGTAACTGAGTAGGACTTGTTTGATACAAGGAGATAATCTTAGCACATTTGTTTATCTTGGTTGATGTATTTTAAACTACAGACTGAATCTTCACTGTTACACTGACACCAGGTCCCAGCTGAGAAGCAGTCATTTCCACTTTGAGAAATATTAAGGAAGGAATCTGAGCCCACTGTCTTCGGTCTGTACCTGCAAACATCATGACATGCTGAAAGTTAGACCCAATCTTGTTTTTGCGTCCCAGGTTGAGCAGGAAGGACAGAGGGTAGATGTTTGCTGCCCTGCCGAGAAACACAGCCACCTACACAACGCACAAAGGTCAAGGACACAACACACTGCACAGTAACACAGCAAGGGCAAGCTGGGACGCAGTTTGTAAATTCTGTCTTGTTGTTCTTTCGAGCAGTGAATAAATTATTCTTTAAAATACAAATAATAGAAACAATACATGGATACACTTATTATTTGCCTTGGCAAGTAACTGATACTTTACTACAAGAAATATGACATCAAGACTTGCACTTCATTTCTGAGAGTCAAAAAGAACAAGTGGTCTAGTGGAACAACATAATTCTTCATCAACAGTCATCATCTCTCTGATTTCTTGACTTTTTTGTGCGGCTCAGTAAAACAAAGTTAAGGATACAAAGGCTCCAATAATGAACATGGGGTTGAATACATGTGACTGGAAGGAGAAGAGAGTCAGACCCATGTACGAGAAGATGAAGTTCTCGGCCAGGAAGTTCAGCAGCTCAAACAACTGACAAGGAAGAAAAAAAACATACATGTTGATCTTATGTTAAATGTTTACATTGTTTCATGTCACCTTAGATGTAAAGGCTGACAAGAGAATTTCCTGTGGTCAAACTAAAATTCTGAAGAGTGAAACTCCAACATTTTTTGGACAGTCTGTCAGCCACAAATAAATCAAGATTTCCTGCTGAGTCAGCTGAGTTCGAGTGACCAACAGTATGCAGGATTCAATTTTTACTTCGAACAACAAAAAAATTCATACACGAATCCGTTAAGAAGTTATGCACCTTTTTGTTACAAGCCACTCCCACTGCCACGCCCCCTTTTGCCAGTTGGCCCACACAGTTAATCAGCAGTCCTTTAACTTTTCCGCTAAATCTTGCCAAGTCTGAGAATCATTTGGTTGTTATTCCCCCTTTTTGCAGTGGGCCACTCCCACTGTCACGCTGCCTTTTAGCCAATTGGCATGAATACAAACACATACCTTCTTACACACACACTTACACACACACAAACACACACACACACTTGACCTCCATGCCAAATTTCAGCCTCCTAGGGCTACAACTGTGGCCTCCAAAGAGTGGGCAATTTTTGTGGACCAATCAACCTGTGGAGCTGCCCGTCACAGCTGAAAAGTGTGTACAATGCAAGAACATAGTAAACATTAACAAACTGTATTTCTCTGCCATGTTTACTGCCCACCATATGCGTATGTAGCTTTAGAGCAGGTAAAGCAAAGCTATGAGCGAACCATCAGCTGCTATTACACCATCAAATCTTATTTAAATCCTTCTCAGTGAAAAATAGTGATGAGTTAGACTCTAAAAATCAAAGTTACTACCACAAAAAAAATATTTCAAGTAAACTTTATGAGTTACCATGCTTTTTTTTTTTTTTTTTTTTACAGTTACACAACTATGTAAATCCTCAAAATATACTCTCTTTTAACTTTTAAACATGTTCTAGAGCACTTTGAGTGATTGCTAAGACTGGAAAATGTATACATAAATGCAGTCCATTTACCACTGACATGAACAGTGTCAGCTGACATGCTGAATGTAACAGGAGATAGTGTGCATCCTGCAAAGGGATTATCTCAGCACATGAAAAAACATTCAGTCTAGTTTTCAGGCGCTAAAACTGAATTTCTCACAGCTTTTATCTTTGCGTCAGTAGAGATACAGAAACTTGTCTATCTTGGTTCTCAGTCTCTGCTGCTCTTGATATAGATGAGCACACTAGTTTAGACCCTATCAAACCCATTAGAAACACTGTGTTGTGCTTCATACTCATGCCCACAAAGGTTTTGCTGTGTCTCGTGGAGTTACAGTACGACACCAGGGTAAATGTCATTAAGCTGACATTCTTCCAATAACTGGTATTATTAAACTAAGTCATTTTCAAGAGTAAACGAAACGGTGGCTTTTGTTTGAAGGAAACGCTACCCTCAGCTTTCTACTGAACTGCTGCTTGTGGATTTCTTAGAACTGTCTAAAAATGAAAAATATCACGCAAGCCCAACGTTTCGAAACTTCCTCTCTTCTGAGTAGTGTCACTCATTTTCATTCTTTGTCTATCTCTAATCTTTTCAGAATGTTCTCTGTGCTTTCAAAGAACATTTTTTAAAATCTCTTTAAAATAAAAGCTGTTTATTATCATAAATACACTTTTCAGAAATTGCTTGAGTGCAATGATAAGACGTGTGATCGCATTTCACCTGTTTGGTTCTGTCCTGAGAGTCGGGGGAGAGATTGTTGAAGGTGTAGTGAGCCTGAGTGATGCCACAGAACAGCACAGCCACAACACCTGAGAAAAAAAACAGAGGCCGCACAGATCTCACGTCAGTATCGCTCAGAACACACTGACCTATATTACACTCAAAGGGCTCAAAAACATGTAAAACACTGCCATTGCAGTTTATGTTACATGTACTGTGAGTCAACCTAACACACTGTACACTGTGCTGGTGCTGTTATTACTCACCAACGCTAAAGTTGAAGGTCAGTGCTAAAGCCTAAATGACAAGCACTTTTAGAAAATTATTTAGCCACTTTTTTTAAAATTAAACCAAAAAATTTGAGATGTTTTTTTGTTTGTTTGTTTGTTTGTTGTTGTTATTTTTAATTTCTGCCTCAGTAAGAACTGATGTTGGAAAGTAAGAAGTTTATAACAATACTGAGAGACAGAATAATACATTGTTGGTTTTGTTTTGTTTTGTGTTGACAATAAAATTAAAAAAAAAAAACCCAAACCTTTACGATGTGAAAAAGGGACTAATCGACACTTAGTTGAAAAGAAAGCCTGGGTCATTCCTTGCTATGTTTTAGGAGAGAAGACAACAACCTGAAATGTTGAATCAAAACTAGCGTGAGGGTGTTTGTCAGTAGGTTTGATGATACCATTCTTCCTGGTAATAATGAGTCATCCTTCCCTTAACAGATTACTGGCAAAATTAATAAGGAAACCCACAACAGCTAAGAACACATCCCCATGCTTGAGTAAAGGTCACAGTAAACTCTCTAATAAAACTCGATGAAGAGGAAGAATAATCAAATAAATAAAACATCATTAAGTTATTTATATATTTCTCAAAAGCCTTAGACCAACACCGCGTCTGCTTAAATTGCATGCACGGGTGCTATGCGCATTCGTACCTGTGAAACCACAGGCCTCAGCCAGTAGAAAGGTGCTCCAGGACATGAGAAAAAACAAAGCCGTCTCCAGCAAGGGGAAGTCCCTCAGCTTAGTGAACTTGGTCACGTGATAAAAACTAAAAGTCAAGGCGCAAAACAAGAGCTGGCACAGTCACAGTTAACCAGCAGCCCTCATAAGTGGTGACAAAAACTCAGACAATGAAAGGAATTATGGCTGAACCAGTTGAAACAGTCACAAGAGTTCACTAACTCACTTATGAGTTGAAGCTGCACAAGTATAGGATTAAACAGCTACAGAGCAACCGGTTTAAACCACTTATGAAAACAGCAAAAGGCAAAAAGGATATGAGAGCAGTCATGACTCCAGTGGCCACCCCAAGAGCAAAAGATCCACTGAAGACACCCAGGAAGATGCCAAAGGATTTCAACAAAGCCATGGCCTCAAAGCTGTGGCTGTTGTCACCTGTAGGCTGGTATGCCACAATGGAGCTGAGGGACAGAAGGACAAAGAGGAATCACTGCTTTTACAAAGAAAAAGGAAACAGACATTCAGAATCCACAAAGAGGAAGTGATCAAATGTTTACCACATGCTTACATAAAGACAAAAACACAAAGATTCCTAAAATAAAACCAGGCATCAAATCAAACCTGCAGCAACCCAAATCCAATACAGGTTGATATTACCAGCCTGGTGTCCATCTGAGTTTGTGTATATTTAGACAATTGTGGTTTCTGCTTTAAAAATACCAAAATAGACTTAATACACAAGGACTGGAGTTGGGTTTTACAGTCATGAAAAGGAAGAAAGTTGGGTTCTTGTTAGGGCTCGACCAATATAGGATTTTTTTAGTCTGATTCCGATATTATCAGCCGATTTTCTATATTTAACATTATGAATGTGGTTAGCAACTATGCGTGACAAAGACATGCAATGAAGGCAGTATCTAACAAACTTTATTCCAAACATCAGCGCACTGAACATTAAACACTTCACTTATTACCACTTGTGTACTGGACCACCCTCTGCTGAACAAACTATGTGATTACGCCATTTTAAATTACTAGTCCAACATTTTTTCCAGCCTTTAAAAACAGTTTTAATATTGGCACTGAACAGAGAACATATATGCCAATGCCAATATATCTGCAATAGGCCGATATTGGACGATATTATTAGCAAACCGATATATTGGTCGGGACCTAGTTCTTGCATGCTTAATTCAAACTGGATCTTTAATCTCAGTTCATCATTTGGTTGATATCCAGAAAGAGTAATAATAATAATAACCAAAAAACAGACATTTCAAGTGCTGCCCCTATAAAAAGTAGAGTCCAAATTGTCTCAAGACCAACAAAGCAAATCACCAGCACCAATATTCAGTAATAATAAACCTTTTACATGCACTGATTACCAAAACCTTAATAAAAGATGTTGTTTTCTCATTATTTGCCGAGTTCACACAGCTGAGAGAAAACTGACAAATGATACAAAGAATGGAAATGAAATGGTTACAGTGGCAGTGGGAAGTAAGGAAGGGCAGTGATCATCCTGATGGGTGGCGGTTCAAGGCTACTTTCTAAGAAAAACATCTGCATCACATCCACTGAGCTGAGATGATCAGGGTCTAACACAAAAAGCCTGCCTGCACAATCGCACAAACAGTCCACCAACCCACCCACCGGGGAGTAAATGTCTGGTTTTGGTCCAGCCATTCCTCTGCACCCTCTGGCCAGAGTGGACCATTGTCCCCTGGGGGGAGCACAGCTTCAGCCCCCTGCCTACCCTGCTTCTCCAAGCGGAGGATAACGCTGCATGCATACATACGTACAGGTAGACGATGAATGGTACGGAGGGGTGAAGGAAGGCAAGCAGTGAAATGACAGGGAGTGATGTTAGTGTGATTAGTGTCCATTCATGTGATACGTACAACACAAACAGCTGAATTTCACACAACTTGCCTCATTACAGTACAGTTCATTACCACAGAAATAAAAACTGAGGGGTGGGTTAAAATTTTCTTGGGTCTGTCTCAAAACAATATTTGAGGTGCTGTAATTTATTTCTCCTGTCCATGCTGGTCATTAAATAGCATCCCTTCTTAATGCAGATTTAAGTTAAGTGATAACAATGAAAAGTCCTTGACAAAATTCTTTTTATAGTTAAACTGACGCTGATATGAATGAGGCTTCAACAGTCCGTCAACAAAACAAGCAAGTATCATCGAAAGTTGCGGTCTGTTTAGCAAAGAAAAACTATGTATAGGATACAAAAGTTGAATTTTGCACACAAAAAAAAATTAAGGAACTCTGTAAAAACACCAATTTTGTCTGCTTAACTCAGACTGCTGGAGCCTCGCATGAGCTACAACTAAATTCAGGATGCATTGTTGCACATTAAGAGGGCTGTAGATTTTTAATTCTTCTATTGGAGATGGCAGGATAAGTCAGAATCTATTCACAGCCAGTGCAGTCGGTGGAAAGCAACTAATGAATCTCACAATGTGCATAGTGCTGCTGTGCGGACAGTGCATGTGTGTTTCTGCAGCGTGTAATTCATGCTTACGAGGAGAGGACGATGGCCACAGCATCATTGAGGACGCTCTCCCCAAAGAGTAAAGCATACAGGTCCACATCTACCCTGAGCTCATTGAAGATAGCCAGCACTGTCACTGAGACACAGAGGAGAAAAGTACACCAGTTTAAGACACAGATAATGTACAGCAGAACAGGAGCGCAGGAAGCTCTTAAACAGAAAGACCAACCAACAGCATGACCACAAGGAGCCACACTGTTCCATTACACACATACATACAGATATCAGGGTTTCCCACACATGCATTTATTTGTTGCAGGTTGCCACAATACAGATATTGTCCATCACACTGACTTTCTATTTTTGGAGCTGCGCGTCCCGTTCTCACTTACTTATTCAAGACAGTGCACCCGTCAGTGAATAGTATATTATATCCTCTGATACAATGGATGGCAATGTGGCTTTTAGTCCGTTAGTGAAACCAACAAAGAAGAGGAAGCGGAGGCGTACTTAAGGCTGTTGCAAAGAAGACAACTGGTCTCCTTCGCCTTTTATAAGCTAAATTATTGGAGAGTTTTCCTTTTATAGGCAACTTATTTATACGTCATATTTGTCTACCTATAAAAAAAGGGAGGAGGGGCAGTGGCTCAGTGGTTAGCACTGCTGCCTTACAGCAGAAAGGTCCTGGGTTCAAATTCAGGTCCGCTCTTCTAACATCACGATTTCAAATTTCATTGTACAATTCAATGTATAATGGCCACAAAACTGCTGAAGATCTGAATCCAGTTCCGCTCCTCTAACATCAAGAGGCTTCTGGGTTCGATGCCGGGCTGGGGAAGGACCTTTCTATGTGGAGTTTCCATGTTCTTTCCATGTTCTCTCCATGTCTGCCTGGGTTTCCTCTGGGTGCTCCGGTTTCCTCCCACCATCAAAAACATGCACGTTAGGCACAGGCACATTTGTTTGGGTTGTTCAAATGTGGCGGCACCCTCGGTCGCAGCGGCTCAGAACAAACGCTTCACTCTAACCTTGCAATTTTTGTCATACGATTCATTGTATAATGGCAATAAATCTGCTAAAGATCTGAAACAGCACCTGATTTCCTATGTGTATTTATTTATTGTTCCTTATTCTTCACAAGTAAAACATGTTACCATCTGTACTG
>JAPZDX010000006.1:16301400-16311511 GCA_029783625.1 Naso annulatus | reverse complement strand
ATCATGGAAAGGAGAAAGATTTTATAATCATGTTTCTGACTAGTGGCCTCTGTTTTCTCATGTAGGTACGGCCAGTGTGGCCAGGGCGTGGAGCTCCACCTTTGACAACCTGGTGGAGCAAAAGATCTCCGGCTTCTTCAAAGCCTCTATGTCAATGGAGGTGCCAGGAGAGGTGCTGGCCAAGTACCCTGACCTATTTGCCCTCATCCTTATCCTGCTGCTTACTGGTAAGACTTTATTTGTTATTCTCAGCGGCTCTGTGAGTAACAAAATAAGTATTTGAGATAATTAATACAATAGGGAAGAACAAATTGTTCATTGTCTGTAGTCTTGGTTTTGTTTTTGATGGAAAGTTTAACAGCTTAAAATTTTAAATCAAACAACCTGAGGAGGACATATTTCTCTTTTGTTTAAGTTGGCTCGCGACTGATAGACAAGAGAAACTTGTGACAAAGGGTTGTGAGAGAGTCACTGCTTTGCTTTAATGGGTCACAAGCCAAAAATGTTGAGCACCGGTGATTCTCCATAGGCATTGTTGGCATTGCAGAGAAAAAACATTACGCAAACAAACAGTTGTCACACTGATATTACAGTGAGTGTTGTGTTGCATGCCAGTAGCAGTGTTAGAACGAAATAATTTGTGGATTGGTGTCGCTAACTGATGGCATGTTGAAAGTGAGGAAGTATGAGAACGTCCTCCCACATAGCGGAACATGTTGTTACTGGTGCTGAAATATGAATTCACTCTCCTCTCTGCTAACCCTCCTTCTCCCTTCCTATCCTCTCTTCTCTTCCTGTACTTTATCTCCTCAGGACTTCTGGCCTTTGGTGTGAGCGAGTCGGCGCTGGTGAATAAGATCTTCACAGGCATCAATCTGGTGGTTCTGGGCTTCGTTATCATTTCCGGCTTTGTTAAAGGCGACACAGCCAACTGGAACCTGACGGAGGAAGACTACAACAACTTCATGAACCACAGCAACCAAAGCAGCACTTCAGAGTCAGTATTTAGAGCTGCCTGTGTCGGCAAATGAACTCATAGTTTTTCTCGCGTGTTTGATTATTAAAATTCTTTCTTCTTCTGCCAAACAGTGTTGACAAAGAATTCGGCGTGGGTGGTTTTGCTCCGTTTGGCTTCAGTGGTGTTCTGTCTGGTGCTGCCACCTGCTTCTACGCCTTCGTGGGCTTTGACTGCATCGCAACAACAAGTGAGTGGTTTTACTATTTTCATGATAAATAGTACAGAGAAATTGTTCATAAATTGGTACATAAACACTTAACGGACATAGAAATGCTTGTTTTCCACTCCTTGATTGATTTGAACCAAAAAAGAAAGATCGTGCTTATGAACAATATGTCAGTGGAAGGATTGAGCCATGAGACCTGTAAGTCAGATCATGGGAATGCTTCTGAGCAGCGCTGGGCTGATGCAGCATCTGTTGACCTTTGTCAAGTCCTTCACATTTTATTCTGTTGCCAGGAAACCCTGCAAAGCATTTGATTTGTTTTCCGGTTATAGTTTATGTTGTTTGTCTGTTTAACTTGTGTTGTGAACAATTCTCATCGGCTCTTTTTGTTTTTTATTTCCGCTGCTGTCCTCAGGCGAAGAAGCAAAGAACCCCATGCGCTCCATACCAATCGGCATCGTGGCCTCCCTGCTTATCTGTTTCTTCGCCTACTTCGGTGTGTCTGCTGCTCTCACCCTGATGATGCCGTACTACCAGCTGAACACCCAGAGCCCTCTGCCCGAGGCCTTCAGTTATGTCGGCTGGGCTCCTGCCAGATACATTGTGGCTGTGGGCTCCCTCTGCGCTCTGTCCACCAGGTAAGGAAAGAACGTAGTGTTCTTGCCACACTGTCTTCCTTTATTACACTTTAAAGCTTGTAGTACAAGAATAATACTAACCTTCGGTGTTCTCTCAGTCTCCTGGGCTCCATGTTCCCCATGCCCCGTGTCATCTACGCCATGGCGGAGGACGGGCTGCTGTTCCGTATCCTTTCCAGGATGAACACTCGCACCAAGACTCCTCTCCTGGCTACTGTCGTTTCCGGCATTGTTGCAGGTGAGCTCCCTTCGTCTTTTTGGCAATGCTTCCCATTGATTTTTTTCTTCTTCTTTTTTTTTTGTGTGTGTGTTTTGTCTTTATCTGCATATTGTCCTTGTCTTGTCTGTTTAGTGCCTCAGGCCAGCAGCTGTCTTTGCTTTGTCTGTCTCATGATACTGTGTCAGGGTCACAGCTGAGCTTCTGCCTCAGCTCTATCTAGCAGCCTGTCTGAGTGGCTGTCAGTTCAGGATCAGTAACACTTAACTCTTTCGAATACTAACATGTTCTTTTAGACCATACATGTGCAGTCTTAGCTAATAGAACATTTCTTAGTTCCTCTTTCTGTCTCACAGAGATGGGTTGTAGCCTGAATGTTTGTAAAACTGTTTTACTTCCTCTTACAGCTCTGATGGCCTTCCTGTTTGACCTGGCAGCTCTGGTTGACCTCATGTCCATTGGAACTCTGTTGGCGTACTCTTTAGTGGCCATTTGCGTCCTCATCCTTAGGTAAGCACCTTTTATTCACACAAACAGTCTCACAATCTTCCTTAGTTGTAATCTAGTTGTAATACTCTCTAGCAGCTGCTGCTCCTGTCATTGCCAAGTTCACAAGAAAACAAGCTTTACGTGGATGCAGCCAGTATTTCCAGATGATTTTTTTTTTTCTAGTTCATCCCTTTTTAAACTCTCTCTGACATGCTTTCCTCCCTCCACAGGTACCAGCCAGGCACGTTGAATTCACCCAGCCAGATGGAGAAGCTGGTGCAGATGGTGGGAGGGGAGAAGGTGGCCACAAGCGGAGGGGAGAGCGGTGATGAGGACAGCACGGCGACGGAGGACGGGCCGCTTCAAGAGACTTTCTCCGCCAAGCTGCTGTTCTGCCCAAGTGGAAAGAACCCGACAGAGATCTCTGGGACCATAGTCTACGCTACCACTGCTATCATTTGTAAGTATGTCTGGGAGGAGGCTGAAGATGGACTGTTGTCGGTAGAGAAATGCGTAGAGACAAATGCACAGTAATTTGCACTTTTTTAATCATCTCCCTCTCCTTCTCTTCTCTCTGCAGCGGTCCTTATCACTGTACTGTGCATTATCCTGTCGAATTCTTTGGAAGCGCTGCTGGCCGGACATGCAGGCGTCATCGTGGCCGTCGTCATTTTGGGTCTGCTCTGTGCCGTGTGTGTTATCATCATATGGAGGCAGCCTGAGAGCAAAGAGGCTCTCACCTTCAAGGTAACGATCAAAACCTCGGAAAGAACCCACATACCCACTTCTTTATGTTGCCTAGTTTTTTTTGGTTGTTTTTTTTTTTTTGGTTGGTTGGTTATTTTGGCTATTTTTTTTTCCCCCCTGATTACCTCCACCTGTGCTAGCTCGAGCAAAACCAAGTTGATTTAATATATGCTTACACTTTTTTCACAAACCTCCATTTCTCTGTCCTCTGAAGGTCCCTCTGCTTCCATGGTTGCCCCTGTTCAGTGTTTTCGTCAACATCTACCTCATGATGCAGCTGGACATGGGTACATGGATCCGCTTCGCCGTTTGGATGATTATTGGTACATATATACACACACACATCATTTTTGATTGTGTTTTTTTTTTTTTTTCCATTTCTAGTGCGACACAGTAATATAACTGTGTAGTAACTTCCTGTTGTCTCTCTCCTGCGCCTCAGGTTTCATCATCTACTTCTTCTACGGTGTGAGGAACAGCAGTGAAGCAGTCCACAGGTCGTCCCCGCGCAAATATGAGCCTGCACTACAGGCCAAGAGCCCAATTTACACGGGCGCACCCAGTGACAGCGATGTGGAAGCGGGCAGCCCCTGATACAGACTGAAGAAGACCCAGGGAGCATTGCAGAACATCTACACTCTTTCTTTGCTCCAGTTGAACTGGCAGCTAAATGCTGCAGCGTAGGCGACTCTGGAACGCATCCTGCGGTTTGAAAGTAGAAGAGGCAAGAAAACGCCACACATCTTACCTCTGACTTGGAGGCTGATTAACTTGATGGCTAGACACTGTGACAGAGACACTTTATGGCCCATGTTCCTGTTTTAATCTGTCTGTACTTCGCCGTAGTGCTCTGGAGATCCACTCGTAACACATGCTTTGAAAGGACTTGACTAACAAAGAGTACTGCAGTGCTTTTCGTAAAGTTCTGCTTTCCGTTATTTGAATCCGTTAACTGGAGGAATGTTACACTAACTGTCTTCGTCTTCGCTTCCTTGCTGCTGTCAGTGCGCTGTAGCTTCGTATGGCGTCGCCTGGTTTTCAAAAGTGATTACTTGAGCTGGTGAGGTTACTTAACACTTGTGTCCATGACCTAGGCTTAATCTGTGTAAGAAACATGAATAGTTTTCAGTGGGGTGAACGTGTAGTTTACTGGTGCTTGTTTATTGCACCTGCCTGTTTGTTTGTGGGTAAACAGGGTAGAACTGACACTGTGTGGTTCAGTTGACCTCAGTGCAGTTATGTCAGTAGCACATGGTTAGACGTCATCTGCACTATGCGGTTCAGTGTCCGAAGTACGTGCTTTACAGACTGGATGATTTTTCGACACTATCGCAACGTGTCCCCCCTGCTCCCAGAGAACAGCCACACAGTATGTGTCCACATCAACATTTAAAATGCTGTTAACGTTTTAAATGAGTCACTCGCTGTAAATTATCGATGTTATGTTTTTGTCTTGCGTACAGACTGAAATGCTGAAATGGTGTTTGCAGGCATTTTGTGGCCTTTGTTTCAGCATTAATCCAACACCAAAACGGTTAGGAAAAGTTTTCAAAAAGGCAAAAGGATCACAAACTACTGGTCAATGCTTTTAGGACCTTTAAGTCCAAGGAACTAGTAAAACAGAGCAGTTCAAAACCCAACCATCTTTAATCCAAAACGTGATTTCACACACTTATTTGCATGTATTTGGTCAAATATAAAGATCTGTATACATAAATAATCTATGTGTTTTGTAGAATTGCCATCTACAGATTTAATTTACTGTACATACATGCACCTTCTATGCTTCAGATGCTTTGCAAGGCAAATAGATTTGCACTTACCAAGTTGCTCAATCACAGTTATCAGAGGAATGGCACATTTTAAATTCAGTCAGTACCCAATGAATTGTTTCAAATGAACATCTGTCAGATTCACTTTGACACTTTGGTGTCTGGGAGCTGGGGGTCTGTTTCTGAACATGGGCCCATCTTTAATCACCACTTAAACATCTACACCTTTTTTTTAAACTTCCTTGTGAGAAGACGTCGTTTTTTTCACAAAAGTTCTTATCTAGTTTCAATTGAAACTTGTACTTGGCAGCTTTGTCTGTTAAGATCCCATCACATGACCTGAACTGTATTTTATTTTTACTACTTGATTTACCTTTTCTGATAGAACTGTTAATATTTAAATGTTTTGGGATAGCTTTCTTTTTTTTGTGTTCGCCTTTTCATATCAGTCTCAATCAATTAAAATGCTTTTTAGATGTACTTTAATTGTTACATGTACAGTTTTCAGTGAGCTGATTTTTGCTTACTGTGTTTTATATTTCTTCCCTTTCTGTTGCATGTCTTGCAGCACCACAATTTATTTCTGATCTTTTCTGACCGAATGAACGTAATTTTGAAAACCGAGCTTTCCAAAAACAGAGAATGACCACTTAAAGCTGGTCTCTAAAGTGATTAATTTAAAATATGTTTACCCCAATCCTCTGGAGTCTATATAACTTATTGTTAATAGAATTTGAGTTTTTAGTAAAGTGCTTTACTGTAGATTGTACAGTATTTGTTCAAAACTTTTTATTTGTATAATGATGTAACTTATACAAATGTTTGTTGTTTGAAATATGACCTAAAGTATAATTTGGTAAGAGTTGGGTTTTTTTTTGTAAATTACACTTGAAGGCATTTAACACTCGATGCTGCTGCATTCCCAGTCCTTTTCTTTTCTTTTTTTAAGAAAAAAAAAAGGTGTGGGCGGCTATAGTTACATCCTCCTCACCCCCTTCAGACCTGTCAGAACAGATGTGAGGCTAGATTCGGATCAGCCAGTGTTTCTGCACGATGTGAATGAATGATCTGGTGCCTAAAGAATCATCTGTCTGCCTGAGAAAAGGCACCGGGGCTGATACAGCGGAGTTCAGCTGTTTGTCACTTCTTGCTTTCTTGCCAATGGCAAACAACAAAGGGTTGAGTTATCACTAATAGTTCACCTGATGTGATTCATGTCACACAGAGCTCCTCATCGTCAGCCCTCTTGCCTTTTCATAAATCGATATTATCTCCCTTCTCAGTGCTGACAATTAAACAGCAGTGATCTATTTTTGTCTTTTTATTTTATATCCTGTACATATCGCTGTCCTGTTCAAAATGAGCTGTATTTTCAATGTTTTTTTAATAAAATGATTCTTGTTTATGGCAGATAAACGTCTTTGTCTTTTAACTACCTCTTCATTTTTGAAAGGAAGAAGGAAACATAATTCCAGTAGTGGCCCACCTACATGCCAAAACCTGTTTAAGCCTCCTATACTGGTTTTTCACCAGTGACTCACTTAACTATGTCAACTATGACATCTTTAACATTCATTCCACCCTTGGGCTTGTGTGGACCAGAAAATGAACTTAAATTATGACTGACCTAGTAAAATAAAGTAAAGGTATCTATTAAAAGTAAAAGTCGCCTACAAAGGGTAGATAAAAATCTCTAAAACCAGGACCATTAAAAAATGTAAAAAATCAGCAAATTCTTACACTGCAGAAACTACAACCAAAATTTTTTAAAAAGTTACAATTATACATACTTGTAGTTTTCGAACAATAACTATTCCTTTAAGCTTTACTTGCTGGGTGGTAGGCCTATAATCTGCAAGTTTAACATATAAGCTTAATGTGTTGTGCAAAAATCTGGATTTTTAAAATAAAGGTACCTGAGTTATCAGATAAATGAAGTGAAATAACAAAGGACCAGTACTTGATGCTGCTGCTGCTGCTGCAATCCCAGTCCTAATTTATATGGGACGCATATTTTATAGGGAGATAATTTGCCTCTGAAATGTAAAAGAATAGACGTATAAAGTGGCATGAAAAGAATTACAAAGCGTGGTCATGTACCCTCTCGGATGTTCCTCCGGTGCGCGCTGGTGCCCTTTTTACTGTTTTTGCCCCAGCCCCTCAAACATCCAGAGTCCGCCACTGCCCACTCTCTCCTCTCTCTACATGCTGAGGCTGCCATCTGGTGGTCACTCATGGCACTGCATGAATCCGTTGTGAACTGTTACTTGCCTCTGTGAAGGAGCAGCATACCTCCAATATCCGCACAAGGCAAATCTTTATTCATGTCTCCAGACATTCATTGATGATGACACTTGTGCTGTAATTCACAACAACACCGAACAGTCAACTTTGTCAGGGTTTGTTTTCAAATAAATTATTTACAGGTTGTGTGATGTGATCTGAAGATGTTTCCTGCCACCTTAGAGTTCAGGTTGAGAGAACGCTGACCGCATGTGTTTAGGCTTCTTTCCTCCAAAAGGCACTCGAAAGAGAAACGTTCACTGCACTGTCAGAACAAATGAATTCATGTGCTGATACGTAACACTTTATAAGGATAGTCCACCTACAGATGAGAGGTTATAGAGTATTTGTAACATTTCAATAACATACTGTATCCTTTGTTGATAATATTGTCCAAATCATTTGTTGCATATTTGTACACACTTGGTTAAGTATTACTTGAACATTTACAGAATGTTTTTTCGAATTATAAAATGAATGTTTTCAGAATGTTCAACAAAGATTAATGACATGGTTAATAAATCAAAGTTAAACTGATATGTTGTTGAAATGTTACAAATACTCTATAAACTACCTGCAAGCAGACAATCCAAATAAAGTGCTACCTGCTGTTTTGTTTTGTTTTTTTTTAAGCTAAATTAGTCAATATAGAAGGACCATACCAGTGTTACTACATGTCAATGTCTTTTGTCAACACAGTTTACATTAACCAACACATTTTTCCCATAATAGCTTCATCTATGAGATATTGTTTGTTTACATTTTGTGCAAATTCAATGAAAGTTACAGAAAGTACCTGAAAACGTGTGACAACATTAGTTAAAAAATAAATTGTGCAAAAATCCTTCTTCATGCTAATATTCAAGCTAGGAAGGCAGCACTTGTGAGGAAGTATTTTTCCAGGCGTAATAACTTTTGTCCTCAGTGGCTCCCCTCTCTCTCTTGCTCAGCGATTTTTAACCAAGTAAATGCAGACGTCCTCTTTTGAAGGGTGATTTAGCTAAACGTAGCAACTTTCATGTGTCCTATAGTGTTTCTGTACCCTGTTTCAACGTGAATGACAGCGAATGGGCTTTAAAAATACAGTCTGAGATCTACTAAAGTATACACATGGTCAAATTTTAACAACATTTGTAGCAGAAGGGGGCGATCTTCGCTAATGGTGAGAAGTGAAAAATAGACTGGTATGGTCCTTTAATGCCACCAATCAGGATCTGAAGTCTTGAGGCTGTATTTAAAAAACCCTAATTTGATTACTTTTAGTGATTCACTTTCAGTTTTTTTCATTGCGCCAGATACTTTGTCACAATTGTAAGCAACAAGTTACACAATTTATTAATTCTGCTCCTCCTAATGAGATTCTAAGTGCTAAATAAACAAAAACAACAAAAAAATTTACTTCCTTTCTTTGGTAAATTCAACATAAACTGGAGCCATGCATTGCTTTTAAAAATGGATATGTCTATGTTGCAAGCACAAGTGTGAGAAGTGATTATGACCTGAAGGAGTTCTGGTATTTATTTCAAGTTCATTATTATTTTTATTTCATTTTCATTTTTTAATTTACAAAGGCTTTAGGATCTCAGCTATTCTCACCAGTAAACCAAAACAGAGTAGTATGCATAAACTGGAAACTTACTTTATTAATTAAATAATTAAAAAAAAACTTGCTATGATCAAGTTATAATGGCTATTCGTAAGTGAACACAGTAACTTCGCCGCTCAGCAAACGGCAGATGTTCCACTGAACATTTTCACAAGGCAAACTCTTCCTCCAGCAGTCGTCAGCGGGTCGCAGTCAACAAACAAACATGACAGAGTCTGAAACTTTGGTTCAGTTTGAGTTCACTTTCTTCACCCTCTGCTCTCTTTGAGTTAAGCCACTTGGATTCGTAGTGCATTACAATCAGTGAAGATCCATTTCTGTCTCATTCCCCTCACTGGATTCTGTCTATACAAGGTTGTAATATATTACACATGAAAAGGAAGCGGCTCAGTCTTGGCATCACTGATCCAGATTTAAGTTAGCATGAGCATAAAACACACGACACTGACAGCATCAGTCTTTGAGAGATGTGTGCCAACAACATAACTGGCTAGTGGAGTATAACTGTACACATCAGGAAAGGCCAAAAGTGCAGTAAAGCTGAAGTGTTGGTAGGAGCTGCAAGTCACACACATGCACACAGAACAGTGAGGGAGTAACGGTGCTTCTTGTGCTTCTATGCCTGTTAGGAACATCAACAATGTGTCTTAAGTTTGGAGCCACAAATAGCCACCCAAACGTCAAAACAAAGTCTTATATATAGAAGTAAACTGTGTGACTGAGCAGGGAAAGTGAGTCCCAAAAACCGGCCTGTGCCAGCCAAGACGAAAGAGATCTCCTACAGATGGAGTCCACTGAGGTTATACCACCTGTCACCCCACACGCTGCAGCCAGGTAGATCAGCACAAACACTGCCGGCTGCCCTTGGCGACCTCCTCGGAGGAATGGACGGTGTTGGGAACAAATCCACTCTTGACGCCCTCCCAGCCATCCTGGATCTTGATGTCCCCGCTGCGTACCAGCTCAAAGATGTCCCGCGTCAGATCCACAAACGCCTTGTATGAAAAGAGACAAAATTCAAAATCAGGTTGTGAAGGATCGTGCAGAAATTTAAAATGCCTTACAGTGAGAGAAATGTTTGTATGGCAAAAGACATTAGGGCCGTTTTATTCTGCATCTTTACAGAAGCAGAACTCGGAAGTATTAAGTGACTGTGACAGACTTGTTTTCTTGTG
>JAPZDX010000006.1:16266100-16277517 GCA_029783625.1 Naso annulatus | reverse complement strand
TTTTTCCAATCAGAGATTGATGCAGTACCTTGCCTCCAGAAACACGCTCTTCAACCTCAACAACTTTTTAGATAAGGCTGCACTACAAGGTGATTTAATGCTGTTTGGCTGTTTGTGAACTCAGCAGTGCTGGACGTCTAACAAAATGATCTTGTGTCAGGCTCTTCCTGGTTCTGTAACACTATCAATAAGCCCCTTTTAGAGTCTATTTCAGAGGAAAACTACAGATAAATGTGTCTTTTGTTTGATATGAGAAGCTGCTAAGTGTTACTGAAAATGGAAATGCATGCTCACTGACTTTGTGATTTAATATACCCAAGAGTTTAAAATAATAAATAGATAAAGCTCAAGGCAAAGCGGTGCAAGGGCCAATTTGTCACATAGAGAGAAGCTGAGAGGAGTTAGTCCATTTCATATGGAAGAGATTATGACTTTTTCAACCTGGTTGGAAAATAGGTCAAGGTAATCAGTCCCTCACTGCTGCGCCCCCTCTTTGTCCCCCAGGGTATAACATGTCAACTTTCATCAGACGCTACAGCCGCTACCTGAATGAAAAAGCCATGTCTTACAGACTAGCAGCAGTGGACTTCACCAAGATGAAGAGAGGGTAACTGAATCCACACACACTACACCGAGATACCTGTCACAAATGTGGAGGGGCATTATGGGGCTTTTTGGAGTTCCCATGAGGTCAAAATTATGTTTAAGTGTTTCTATGTTTCACTAAATACATCACATATATGCCAGTTTATGTCCCAACAATGATGAAAAAGACGTTTGATAGCCAAGGTATTGTTAACGGTATTTTACGCTGCTAGAAAAACTTCCTGGTTTTCCTCTGTATTACTCTGGCAGCGCTGCTCGGCCTCAATGCAGGACGATAGCTTTAGTGTCTCCTGTTGCTAACATGTAAAAGCTAATAGGTTTATAACCAACACATCCCTGGACACAGATGGAGGCCAGTTTGACAACAGGTTAAACAGAGTTGTCACTGCTTGATGTTACAGAATTTCCTGATAGACAAGTTCACTTGTTGTAGCGCCTGTTAGCTAGTTTCCTCGGTTAGCTGTCCATCCAGTGTTAGCAAACGTATTAGTTAACTTAGCCTCAGATGCCTAGCCTGCCAAAAAACAAAACACAACGAAACATTTC
Organism: Naso annulatus; assembly: GCA_029783625.1. Taxonomy (NCBI): domain Eukaryota; kingdom Metazoa; phylum Chordata; class Actinopteri; order Acanthuriformes; family Acanthuridae; genus Naso; species Naso annulatus. The sequence goes on along the minus strand of JAPZDX010000006.1, from coordinate 16,276,365 downwards.
TTGGTACTGTATTGTATTCCCTGTTGTTCATCGGGAACTCCCAGTCGGGCAGAGTTCCTCCCTTTGATTGGAACTTCAAAAAGGGTGTGAAATTAACTTTCCTCTCTTCAGCAGATGGCTGTTACACTAAATTAATTTTTAATTTTACGCCAAAGGTCATCTACACAGAAATAGATTATTTTTCCTCAAAGCGAGCCTATAAAACGTTTGTTAAACAGCAGACAAAAGTGGAAATTGTTTGCATATGGTGAATGCTAAAAGATGCAAAAATGTTAAAATGAGGTCTGAGAGTAGCAAAAGTAGAAAATAGTGATGAAGTCAGAGAACTGATTCAGAAAAGTTCACCCACGAAGACTGTTACCTAATGATTTAACTAACACCAGCTACCACTAAGTAACAGAACAATGAGGCTCTAGCAGCAAAACTGCTCAGTGAATGAAACTGACCAAAAGCAGAATTTTTTGCTCGGAATTTTGACTTTTCTTTTGTTGAAAGGAAATTAAGTTGTCTTTTTTTCTATGTTAATATTTGTCAGAATTAAACCAGTCTCAACGTATTGTATTGTGCTAATCCACACCAAAGCCTCTACCAGTGTTTTTTCTTCACCATGTTGACTCTAAAAGACCTCTAAAAGACCTTCTACCGATCTGATAAGCCCTGTGTGTTTTGCATGCGTTACCAGGGCTGATGGTGTGATGCGCACCATGAACACAGAGAAGCTGATTAAGACTCTGCCCACCATTCAGAACCAGCTGGATGCACTGCTGGATTTCCAGGTAAACATCTGACATAAAAACTCGACACGTACAAAATAACCTGAAGCACTCGCTGCCGTATTTTCATTCAGCCGTTTGCTTTTCTGTCTTCCCTCAGCCGAACTCCAACGAGCTGACCAATGGAGTGATCAACACAGCGTTCATGTTGCTGTTTAAAGACTCCATACGGCTGTTTGCTGCTTACAACGAAGGGGTCATCAACATGCTGGGTGAGCCATACTTACAGTACAACGTCAATCTCTGTCGAGCGCAGTTTGTATTTGTAAACTGCCTCTGATGTGACATTACAAGACTGTGACTCCACTCCATCTGTCTTTAAGGGGAAATCAGTGTTTCCCTCTAACTGTCTCTCAAAGTCCAATTAAAGACTATAAAGATCACCTTCTTTTCTTTTAATTAATTATTAAGCCAGTTAGGAGTCAGAGGCTGTGAACAGACCAGCAGACTCCTCTGTGAGGAGTTCATTAAATGACTCATCAATTAATTGACCTGGTGGGAGGTGCATCATCAGGCATGAACACTGGGGGTCTCTATGTGGAATTTATTTCCTGATTTGAAGACTCAGCATGACAAATCAGAGACAAATTATTTTTAAGTACTTTTTAAAAAATTGCATATGCTTTCTAATATCATTATCAAGCACCTCGATATATTAAAATATGTCTAATTGAAGTATTTGCCTGTAATATTTCCTCTTTTGTAAATAAATAGTAATCTTGTGTTTATTTTGGTCTTCTGATACACAGAGAAATACTTTGACATGAAGAAGAACCAGTGCAAAGAAGCTCTGGAGATCTACAAGACCTTCCTCAACAGGATGACCAAACTGTCCGAGTTTCTTAAAGTGGCAGAGGTAATGTCCGTTTGTCCCGCTGCTCCTCCACAGAGAGGGCGAGAATATCTGTCTGGAGCAAATCTCAACAGTCTCCTCTCCTCTCTTATAAACATTATCTCCATGTTCTTTTATCAGTTTCTCGGAAGAATTTAACTGGCAGAGAAAATAATCCACCTTATCCTGTTGAGATTCGCTCCAGACTTCTGTTGCCCTTGGGGTCTGATTCACGGTCATATTTCTGAACCTAAAACTGACCGTAGATCAGTGTCCGGGGGCTTCCTTCTCCTTAATCTTCCAAGTCTGTTTTTTGCCTCTAGATTTTCTCCAGTTTCTGTCCTTCTCTCACCCTGACCAGGGGAGGAGGTTACTCCAAAACAGTGATTAATGGCTGGGTCTTAGCCTATCAGAGAGCCACTCATGTAAAGCTTCCAGTTGAGGGACCCCTCGCGTGCTGCCTGTTCACATGCCTGCACTGCATGCCCAAGCAAGCTCTTTTTCTATCCCTATCTCTGTCTCCTCTTATTTTATTTCCTCCCTTTTCTTAAAAAACAAAACTTTTTTTTTTTTTTTTTCTGTACAATGGCTGTTATCCAGTTAACAGTTGCAGTCCTTGCTAGGCTTCATGGTGAATATAAACAGTACGATCCTCTGTAGACTGCGTGGCATCCATCTTCAAAGGCTTTTCTCTCTGCTTGGTTTCGTTCCCATTTGGAGGAAGGTTTGGGGTGCAGCCGCTTGATCCAAAGAAAATGCAAAAAAAAACAAACAAACCACAGACTAACGTTGACTTTAAGGACCCATTCATTTTACCTGTCTAACAAAATGTGTGTTTGTCTGTTTGTGTGTCATCTGTGTCCCTCCCTTGTCCGTCTGTTCAAAGTCAACATTAGTTGAGTGTCTTCCTTTTGGATGTTTCTTACCTGGCAGTCATGTGACCTGTTGTCCGCCCTCTCTGCCCTGCCTGTTCAATCAGTCGGTGTGCTCAGCATTCATTTCAAACCAGTCTCAAGATCTCAGTATGTGTGTGTGTGTACTTTTAAGTGTGTGTGTGTGTGTGTGTGTGTGTGTGTGTACATAAACTGTGTATATATAGGTGTTTGTGTGCGTGTGCATGCGCCTCCTCCCTCCTCCTCTGTTGTCTTTTATTTGTTTTCCTTTCCAGCCACTGCATGAAGTAATGAATGCTTGGGTTTGATTCTTCTTTCTTCCTCCTCCTCTTCCTCCTTCACACGCCTCTTCCCAATTTTTTTTTTGTTTTTGTTTAATTTTTTAAAATCTGTTGGGTTTTTTGTTTATACCTTGTTTTGTTATTACATTTGGTTTATTTTTTATTTTGCCTCCCTCCTCCCTCCCCCACCCCTCCCTCCTTTTTTGTGACACAGCGAGTTGGGATAGATCAGGGCGACAGCCCCGATCTCACACAGGTCAGTCTACATCTCATCTCAATCAGTCAATCAACCAGTCAGTCAACCAGTATTTAAATCCGTCAAGTCAGTCCCATAATGCTTCATTCTAAACGCTCCCGTTCCCTACTCACCCTACAGACCTGCCCACACTGCAGCTGCCCCGTCCTTCTCCTCTCTTCTTCACTCTCCTTAACGCCCTCGCCTTTTTTCCTTTTTTTATCTCTGAACAGAGTCTAGAATATAGAGGAAATAATAAATGAAGACCTGCAAATAGCCTTGAAGCGCATTTCTGTTTGACAATTTCTAAGCATTAGTGCAGGGTTTTCATTTTTTTTCTTATCTGACTCACTGTAGAACAAATTTTACTCTGAGGTAAGATTCTGAAAGCAGCATTTATGTGGCTCAGTAACACAAGTTTGAAGCCTCTTTTTGCAGATTTCTATTTTAGATGTCCATGACCGGGGCTTAGTATCTGTCTGAATTTTTCCAGCAGTCTTTCTGGCATTTTCACAGTGTAAATAAATATCAAGGCTTTGTCTCCTTATTTTAAAGGCTTATCATATGAATAAGTCAGCACAGCTTTATGAAATAGGTTTTTGCCCATATAAGCAGTGTTCAAATCATTTTCCTGAAAAAAGATTATGTCCCTTTGCATTAGCTGTGGGGAGAGCAGCGAATGGTTTTTATTAAGTAGGTTTCTGCAAATATGACTTGGATAGGTGTACATAATGCCATCATAAGCACTGCATATCATGCTTAAGGCCCCAATTGCAACACATCCTTTTCGGTGGACACATAATTGGATGTTAACAATGTGACAAATCGGTTAACCAAACTGAACAGGGCTGTCTTTTTAACATTAATGCCATGTTTGTAGTGCTTATGAAGACCTTATATGCCCTTATTCAACAACATAGTGACCATGCCTTTACTGAGCTCTAGATATGTGTCTGTTTTACTTTTAAACTTTTAGCATATTCTAGATTTCTCTGAAGAAGGATATCCAGAATTCGCATTTTACTCTCTTTCCCCCTTAAAATAAGTATATGAGAAATCTTTTCTTTGCTTGTTGTGTTTGCATTGTGTTCTCTGGTGATGAAATGTAAAGCTCTAGATGAGAACCGCGGTATCACATGTGGTCAAAATGAATCCATCCATCCTTTTTTGTTTTCCAATAAGGAGTGCTGGCCAGCTGCTCAATGTGTATACCTGGTTTTTCACCGGACGTTTACATTTCACTGAGTTAACTTACATGGCTTCCAGTGGGATGAATTTTGGTACTTAGCTCTTCCTTTTTAGTCGCTGCCTGATTTTCAAATGTAATCAAATGAATAAAATGTTAGTTTCACTTTCAACCTAACGTGGAATCCACAAGTTAACTCTTAAATTTGGGACTGTGATTTTCTTTACCTTGGTAGTGTGTAAGTGTGTGTGTGCGTACAAGAGCCTTTCTGCACTGCCGGCCTCTGCATGGGCTCATTAGACGGTTCAAAGACGTGTTAGTTGTGTTTCTTCTCTGGAGCCCTGCAGTGACGATGCTTTGCTCTGTACTGACTTGTTGGTCCTGCTGTGGACTCGCTTGCATGATCCAAGGCTGATGTGTGCATGCTGGTCAACCAAACCTGATGAAACCAAATACAAAAAAAAAAAAAAAGAACAAAGAGCTGTTGTAGAGTAGATAATGAATTTAAGGATAATGTCTTAATTTTGCTGCCGCTTTGTGTGTGTGCAGCTGTGAGTGAGTGAGATAAAATGAGGAGATGGAAGTGAGAGTAAGCAGTGTGTCCCATTTTGTCCACTTGGCTGTGGCTCTAATGTTACCCCATCACCCCGCCCTCCCTCATTTACCCTCATACTCAGGCTCCCAGCTCTCTCCTGGAGGCTCTGGAGCAGCATTTAGCCTCTCTGGAGGGCAGGAAGCTTAAGGACCTCTCCACTGCCAGCAGGTATGATCACTTCTCTAAGAAGCTTCTCAAATCTTTTGCATCAGTCACTTAATACTTCTATGTCTTTTACTGCAGTTACTACAGTACTTCAACAATTACCTGTTCATTCCTGTACCAGTGTTCCCTTTAGGAGACTAAAAGCAGTCTTGAGTCAATTCATTCTCATGGGAAAAAAAATAACGTGATCACAAATTCTGACCACTTTTTACCCCACTGTCACCAAGACACATATTGGAACCATTTTGCACGAGACACGTATCTTCCGAGCATTCTGACACAAAAATGACATTTTTCAGACACAGAAATCAAGAGAAAACTGACTCTGTTCAAGACCTGTCTCTGTCTTGGCAACACACTCTCGTGAGATCTGGGAACCAAAAAACCTCTAATAGGTGAATCCCTGGATTAAAAGTTAAAACTTATGTCCAACAAATATCATGCGACACAAAATCCATCTGCTTTTATCCATTCACATGACTTTATAACACTTCCAGACGAGGTGGGTGGTGGTTCCCTAACTGTCTCTATGGGAGACGGGACTCCGCCCACTTAGGAAACAGGAAGTGTATACCATTTCACGCCACTGGTGCAGTGTACAGTGGGGGGATCTTGTGTTAATACTGACTATCTTTGCTACTACTACAGCTTCTACATGGAGCCTACCACTTCCACATTTTAGTATTAAGGTGACACAGCTAGTAGTACTTAAGTTACAATGAACAGCGATGTTAGCTGCTCTGTGAGGTATTTACACACAGTGGTGCTTTGAGCTGAATGCTAATGGGAAACGGGAGTGTTTCTCCTCTCTGTTGTATGAGTGGTTCTTTTTCTACTTGTATCTCTAAAACTTCTGCTACTGCTTAAAACATTTTCATTATACTAGCTACGCTGCTTTTGAGATGACAGTCTTAGGTATCTCTAAAAAAAAGGTACTACCTGCACGCTCCAAACCACAAAAAATGTATTATCATTGAAAACCAAAATAAAATCAACCCTGGTACGCAGTGTGCAGGCAGGTCTTTTCTTCAATTGATGTTGCAACCCTCCTAACCTTGCACCTACAAGCTAACATTAGCTGTAGCACGAGACCCGTTGGGAAGCAACTTCACTGCAGCCATTTGCGCTATCTCCCATTTTACTTCGTTTGAGGTCGCTCTCTCTTTTAAGTCCAGTTTGAACCGAGACTAAACGGTTGCAGGCAAAGTTGCAGCAGAGTGAGCTGGTCCGTCTCAGCTCGAGCTTGAGCTGACCCATGGTGTAGCGTGCCGACACTTTATTGTTGGCAGAGGAGTCAGAGCATAAGGCACGAACAGCTAATCAGCTCGTACTGTCATACGTAACTATTGCTAAGAGGCCCAGCGTAGACCGGCCAATCAGGACAGAGAGTACAGAGAACATCACTGACTGGGCAATTTGAACAGGAGCAATAGGATTTTTACCAATCCTGAACACAGAGGCATGAGAAAAAACAGAGATCTCGCAATACTCTGAGACCACGGCACTTACTGATAAATGTCTATAGGCATTATGACATTTTTTCCAAATAGAACACACAAAAAATATTGATGTTTATCTCAAAGTTACCAACTGCAGCTTTAAGCTTAAATATCTCAACAACTATAGGACGGATTGCAGAAAGACATTGATTATTCCCACGGGACAAAAATCTGATTACTTTTAATATCCTCAGACTGTTCGTCAACTGCATCATGAAATCAAGGTGTTAAAACAAAGTTAAAGTCAGAAGGCACTCTAAAGTGCAACTCTGTAAATTTAGCAGGATATGCAAAGGTATGTTGGTCTGTCTCACCCTCAGATCCAGCACGTTGTCCAGTGCAGTGTCGTCTATCTCCAGCACTGGGATTTCTCTCAGCCGTATGGACAACAAGACAGAAGACAACAGACTGCAGCAACACAAGGTGGGACATTTGGCAGAATATTATAAACTCACATACACATAACAACCTTAGACAGCTAATACTCTACTGAAAGAAGCCACAATATAATTATTTCCCCCGCACTGCCTTTTCACAAAATAACAGTTTTACTTTTATGTGAGAAAAGCACAATGAGATCACTTTAGCTCGGGTGAACTGTGAACAAAACTGGACGTCAAGTCTTTTTGTCCTCCGCATTGTTGTTGAAGTTGAACGGACAAGTGCATTAATCCTGCAATACAGTGAAATGCGCTGTCTCTGGCTGCTGGCCCATCGCATTCAGAGATGCACAGAGAATGAAAATGAAGTCACCGTCTCTAAGAGTCTCTGCAGTGGATTTTTCATTCAAATACAGAAGCGTCCAGGGGAAATTCAAAGCAGAAGGAACAGAAATATTTATCATGGCTATATCAAACAACTTTCTAGAGAAGGTTAACACTGTTCATGTGACCTGCAGGGCTTTTCAGAAACCATAGAAATATTATTCTGTTGATGCCTCCCATGCAGGAGGACGGTCATAAGGTGATTGACATTCAGACACCCAATGCGTCACCCAGCACCCAGTCAGTGGGAAGTGCCAACAGCAGCGGAGGGGCCACAGATCTCTTTTCCAACTCACCCATTGTACCCGTCAACAACCAGTAAGTCTAACATCTGCAGTCACACACAGAGTGTAAAATCTGCTGTTTACTGCTGAAAGACCCTGTGATGTTACAGTTTTTGTGTTCTGTTTTGTCTACAAACTAGCGGCCTTCGGTTTCAGCTCTTCAACAAGAGGCCCTTTTGTCTGGCTGTCATGATAAATTTGTTTTCGTAAGTGTTTGTTTTTTTGGTTACATAAGAATGAAACGAAAAACAAAATCTCTTCTTCATTTTACTCTCTGCAGTGTGCCAAACCTGACCAGTGAGCTGTTTACCCTGCAGCCTAACTTCACCCCCATCCAGACCACACACACTGTGCCCAACAACAACAATGCCTGGGGAGGTAAGCGTACACACACACACACACACACACACACGTTTGTACAGCTATCTTTGTGGAGCCTTTACACCGACTTCCATTCATTTGTACGACCTGACCCAAACCCTTACCCTAACCCTAACCAAGTTATGCTTTAGCCTAACCCTAACCTAACCTCAATTCATACCTTACCCCCAATCTTCACCCTAAAATTAAATTTAAGTAATTTAAGCTGTGGGGTGCAAGATTTTGTCCTCACAAAAATTGTCAGACACCATGCTGTGAGTGGAAATTCAGGTTTCAGACCCTACATACATAAGGTCTTTTTATACTGGAATTCTGCGATAAAGGTGTGATGAAGTCCTGCGATCACACCTTTGGATTTTTATATTTATCCTGTGATGGCGTAGAATTGGGGTGGCCGTGTGTGATTTTTATATTGATCTTGGCATTCCGTCATCGCACATCACACGCTTTTCCGCGATGGCATTCTGGTCGTTTTATACTGATCCCATCTCGCCTCTGTAACGCCTCTACTACTACCTCCCCAGGTGGTACAGAAGTGTGATCATTTCGTCCCCCCATCCCGCAACGGCAATGTTTATACTGATGGCGAGATGTTACAGAGGCGAAAATATTGCGTAATGAAATGCCGATATAAAAAGGCCTATTGAGAAACAAACACACACACACACACACTCACACACAGAGTCAAGTTTCCATCACTTTTTAATTTTCTGGATACTTACCTAACCTTAGTCTGAATGCTATTTATTTACAGTATGGGGACTTTCGTTCTGTCCCCATAATCCCTTATTCACTCCAAATGAGGCGTTGCAGTAAAAGATGCAAGTTTTCTCATTCATTTTAACGTAGGCAGTCTGATTCAGCTGCAGCAGTGCTAATGGAAGAGGGTTACAAAAAGTAGCCCTGCAGCTGAAAGTTGAAGCAGAGTCAACTTTTGGAGAGACGCTACCCTGCGTCACACTGCAATGACCAACTTCAATTGGCCGATCAGGCAGAGCAGAGCTGAACAACACCGCCACAAGGGAATATAAAAAAAAATTAATTTGCCTTTGCAAATGGGCTGACAACCCCACACTGCCGCACAAACCTGCGGTGATCGTCGCAACGCCTGATTTGATTTGAAAAGGCCCTAAGGAAGGCGAGTCCCCTCAATATGAGTAATACACATCCACACACACACACACACACACACACATATACAATCATACAAACATGCAGCGTGCAAATAAATGCTCCCTCACGCACACACTGCTCAATGCTGGACTCGCTATGACAGTGATGCTTCCTGCTCTTGACTCATTCCCCCTCTTTTCTCCTCTCATGTTACCATGGTAACCTTTGGATGTCAGGTGACCTGCTAAAGCCAGCCCCGCCCACTCAAATTCACAGCCCTGGAGCACCATTGCACTCTGGGAAAATGCTGCCCAATGATTTGGACTCTTCATTAGCCAATCTTGTTGGCAGTGAGTATACAGTATAACTCATCATATATTCAGTCATCTCCTCCATTTATTTTCTGTCTTTTCTGTAATTCTTCACTTTCCCAGTACTGCGTCCTTTCAGCTAATGTTACGTTTCATCTTCCCTTCTCTCAGACCTGCAGTTTGGGGGGACACCAGCTAAAAAGTGAGTGGTTTTTTTTTCTGACATCTTCAACTTGGCCACAAGCAAATGACTCAGCTGTCTATCCAGTTCTATCACTGTTCACACTCGCTTATGACTCATTATTTCTCTTTTGTTTTTTTTACTAATCTGTGCATCTGATGCTCTGCGTGTATGTGTGTGTGTGTGTGTTTGTATCAGGCCGGAGCTCCAGTGGAGTCAGCTGGTAGAGAAGAAGCCAACCGGGGGGAGTGGCTGGCAGTCAAAAACCATGTGCACCAGCACCAACTGGACTCACACCACCCATCCCATGGCACCTGCACCCATGCCCGTCCCTCAGATGGTAACTCAAAAGCCACACCCATGTTGTCATCGAGTTTTATTCAATGAGTCAGAATTTTTCATGATTGCATACTTACCATAAAGCACTGGCTCTCAAACTTTTTCACATCAAGGACCCCTAAACTGACACAATTAGGACTTCAGGCCCCTTAGTTAAAATTCTGTACCTTGGTCTGGTATCTGATATGATTTTTGCTTGTAGATGTTTTACGTCAGAAAGTAGATTAAGTTACACATTTTATCATTGTGTTAGTTATGGATGGAATTTTAGTGAAAACAAGTTATTCCCCTTGTTGCCTTGGACACATCTATAGTCCACCCACAGAGGTGTTTTCACTTACGTTGCTTGATTGGGCCAAGACAGAATGGGCATGTGCTTGATTGACAGCTCACTAACTGTCCTTGTTAGTTATAAGCAGGAGAATTTATCACC
>JAPZDX010000006.1:16230683-16244205 GCA_029783625.1 Naso annulatus | reverse complement strand
TCTGTGAGCCACACCGTCAGTCGGCTTGAGTCGAGCTGAGACGGACCAGTTTACTCTGCTGCAACTTTCCCTGCAACCGCTTCCTCTTGTCGAGAATCTTTGGTGTAAACTGGAGTAAAAAGAGAGAGCGACAACAAACAACAGGAAGGAAAGGCTACAGCGAAGTTGTTTCCTAAGGAGTCTCATGCTACGGCTAGCTTGATTTCTAAATGTTGCCTGTACCAGCTTTAGCTAATGTTTTGGGTTTAACATACTGTACCATGTAAATTATGATGTTGCTTTTAAACAAGAGAGGGTTTTTGGAGATGCACAGTTATGTTATAATATTTTTTGCACATCCTGTATTTAAATGTATTGATCATTTTTATAATCAGCTTTTATTCTATTTATACTGTTGAATATATATTTAAAATGATCAAGTTTATTAAAGTTTAAGCAAAATCACAGTGTTGTAATAATGGAAAAATGCCTTTATTGATTTACAGAGTTCTGGAATTCTCATCTAAATGTCCGTGGGCCACGGGAGGCACCTAAACCCCAGACGGACCACAAGATGAAGCCAGATGAAGTCGCCTCAGGCCCGCCCGCTGTTGCCCCACAAACAGGTTCTGCTGCTAAGCCTGATTCAACTCCCCAGCCTGACTCAGACAGCCTGCTAAAGCCAGCACCTGAATCAGACGTCGCCACCAAACGACCAGGCCCAGGTGCCACCCTGTTCCACGAGTTTTGCCCAATCACAACACGCAGCCCTAGAGAACTGGACTGTGGCTTCGGCCTGGGCGCTCTCTGCTTCATTAACCCCCTTTTCCTGCAGTCCGAGAATGCTTTGTCCAGACGCCGCATGTTCAAACGCAGCCTCAAAGTCCGCGTTTCCACAGAGACGTCAACCCTGCTTTCACCTCCACTTGCTCCTCCTCCTCCACCGCCTTTAATGCCCAAAGCCAAAGGAAAACGTAAGTCTCAGAAGGCGGGACAAGCCCAAGTCCCAAGTCAAGTCACTCAGACTCAGGGTTCCCAGCCACAGCCACTAAAACTGATGCAGGATGCCACCAGTCACTTCCAGCCTGAGATGCAAGAGCAGGGCCAAACACAGATTGAACCAGACCAAAGTGGAGCTGCAGTCAGCAGAGACGAGGCTGCAGCTAAGCTGCTAACAGTAGCAGAGACTCTTCCACATAACTCAGACTACATGCAGCCCTCTCCAGTAATCAATTTATCCCATTCTCCCTTACACTCTCCTTACCTCTCCCCATCTGTTTCTCCCATGGCGCCTCCCATTTTCCCCAAAGTATCTCCTTCCCTCTCTCCTCGAGACTCTCCTGGTGGTTCTCCCTCTCTCTCGCCTTATCAGTCCCCCTCCGTGTCTCCCAGGGTTCCCTTTTCCCTCTCTCCACATGACTCACCCTGCGCTTCGCCCTCTCTTTCACCTTATCAGTCCCCATCTCCCTCTCCTAAGGTACCTTTCTCTCTGTCCCCCTTCACCTCACCATCCTTCCCTCAGCTGGTGGGGCCCGCCTGTCACACACCTGCTGCTCCCTCAAGTCTTGATCAGCAGAGGTCAGAGAGAGAGGCTGAGGAGGAGGGAGCAGGTGCGGCTGAGAAAAAGAACGAGAATGTGGAACAGCGCAAAAAGAAGGAAGAAGAAGAGGGTCTAGTTTTACAGATGAATGCTGCCTCCCTGAGTGATACAGACAGCTGCAGTTCCAATAGCAGCCTTGAGGGGGCAGCAGAAACTCCACCGTGCTTACCTCACAAACAGAACAACGGTACAAGCCTCTAGTGAACAAACTGAATTACGACATGTGAATTAATTAATAACTTTCCAGGATTATTTTATGTAGATATGATGACTGCAGTCCCACCATGAATTATTTACACATCGGAGCAAAATTTTAAATTAGATAAGTTTAACAAAAACAAAATATTTTATTGATACTGCTTTTTGTTTTAACTGCGACTGTAATTTTTAAAAATTGTTTTATGCTCAAGTGTGAACCATCATTTTATGTCAGTATTTTCTAAAAAAATGAAATTTAAAATTGCACAGACATCAACTTTAATTAGGTAGTCCTTTACAATTTCCCTTTAGTAACTTTATTTTTTACATCTAAGGTACAAATAAAAATCACATTATTGCTGTAAAACTGTTGCTACTACAGTGTATGTCAGAATCACTGAAAGGCCCTAATAATGTAGAGTTTGTTCTTCCAGTGACGTCAGTGGTTTGGTTCAAACACATGTTGGTTCATTGTACTGGCTTGATGGGAAACTATTACAGATACCTTCTGACTTTGATACTGGAGTAAAAACATATTAAAGTTCATGCTGGAATAAAGCAGCTCCTCTCTGCAGACATGTCGTGTTGGGCTTCAACTAAGCATGTGCTCTTTCAATAAATGTCCTTTCTCTGTCATCAGGGCTATTTCTCGTGTTATTAAAATACACTCACAGCCAATGTCAGATGATGGGTTCATTTCATAACAATTACTTGAGTGACTCTCCAGTTCTGGTAGAAAAAAAATGGACCACTTCAGTATTATCAAACAAATTTATTTGTGTGGATTCAACACCACATTTCATACATACAGTGTTCTGATGCCCTCCAACCACAAATTATTTCATTTAATCAAGTAATCCGCGACCTCTTTCTGCCAAACATGGCGGGAAGAAAAAGTATTTTGCCTTACAGTCAACATTCAGCTGTAACCTTTCAGATCATCCTTAACAACAAGTCTGGACAAACATTTAACTTGCTGGACAAACTGAAGACGACATCACTGTCAGCCAAAAGGTTGACTGTAAAAACCAACTCATGAACATCATCTCTAGTACAGCCAAAACATGTCAAAATGATCATTTGGTGAAAATTTGAAGCAATTTCTTGTCATTAATTAGCAAGTGAGAATAATCCACAATCACTTACAAAGACTTTTACACCCAGGATTCATTGCTACCGTCAGGCAGTGTTCGCTTAAAGGACAGTTCTCAATTGTTCTATTGTTCTCAATATTAGAAAAATGTCTCCTAAACGCACCTCAAAGTGTATTAATTATCAGGTCATTTATTTGTATTTGATCCCATTATCGAGACAGACCCAACGTTGGACCTTGGCTGGAAAACTGTGGCTGGTGTCTTTGGCAGATCTGTTCTCATCTTATGGCTTTTTTTTTTTTTTTTGGAAGTATTAAAGTTTAAATCTGTTCAAAAGCATCTTCTTAAGAGATCTGTATCATTTTGCAGTTTTGAGCAGTTTTTGTGAACATGGTTAAAAAAAGAAATCGGATTACAGTTGTTATTTGAAGCCTATGAGGCAAACCGTGCATTTATCAGCACCAGCAGGGGGCGTCTCTTTTGTTCATTTCCAAAAGGTTTGCCTCCAGCTGCTCGGCGTCATCTTGGAAGCGCTCAGTGAAGGAGTGAATCAAACCTGCAGCGCTTCCTTCGTATTCCACCAGCTCTACGCTGTCCCCTGGAAACCGAACACAGAGTCAGACACAAAGAATAGTTTACTCTGCAAGTCCAAGAGTCTACAGTTGTTTCTACGCATGTACAAACATTGGTGAATCCTTGTAAACAGGCTCAGAAGCTGGTACATACCATTGACTTTGGTGTTGGCCTGGACAAACATCTTACGAGCCTCCTTCCTCAGCAGCACCGTCTCTCGGAGACGCAGGAAGTTGTGCGCACCGCTGTCGCTGACAGTGGAGTATCTGTCATAAAGAGCTCTGCCTCCTTCCACATCTGCTGTTGACTTAAGAACCTATGAAACAAAGGGATTGGGTTAGCATGACAGCTGTCAATTATTCAGCAAAATCACTGCAGTTTAATTTTTGAGTGGTTAACTGTAAGATAAATTCAAAGGTGCCATGTGGAGTTTTTGACCTCTAGTAACAATTTAAAGCAGTTTTAGGACTGCATTCCCATTTGTCTCACATATGCACATGAACGTGTGTGTAGCCAATAGGGCTGGGCATCGATACCAATACCTTGACTTCAATACCAGTTCCTAAACAATACTTTGTTCAATACCAACCATGAAATCTGTTTTAAAAAGATTACATTACACATTACCGTAACAAAATAAAAATAAAAAATAAAAAATGTAGTCTTATCTTTCACTCCTTGACATTTTTATAGACTCAAAGCAGTTTCATGAGACAAAAATGCAAACCTATTTACCATAGCATGGTTTAATTTAAGTTGTCTGTTTACAATTCTATAGTTTCATGTTTTAACACTTCGACATTTTCCACTTAAATTTCAAAATAAATAGATTTACTACAAGTTTAAGTTGAAATTGTTTCGTAATATAAATGAACAAAATTTTATAAAAGCAGAAATCAAACTGGCTGTGTTGTATCTTTGGTTCATTGATACAGTAATTCATAGGGGAATTCACTTAGTAAATCAGTAACTGACTTACCGTACACCACAAGGTTCACAAGGTACAGTCCAAAGTTTTGGTCAACAAAACGTGAGTTGTAATGCCACACTGCCATGTGTTTGTTCAAATTAGGTCATGCAGTTGTTCAGTACACATATTGAAATGTGAAGCTCTGGATGTTTTCTGTGTAAGTTACAGTTAAGTTACCACATTTGTTGTTGGTGCCAAAACCCGGTAAAGAAGATCATTATCATTAGTAGTTTACCAGCAAAGAAAGTATTGTTAATGTCACCTGGACACTGATTTAATGATGAAACGTTTACAAAGACTGAAACAAAGGTGTAACGTTATAGTTACAGAAATGTCTGTCACAAAGTTGCTGTGGGCAATTGCAGAGGAACTACGCGAGAACAGTGAGTTTTGAGCGCTTAATAGAGCTGCTGTCCATGTTAAGGTTGCCAGCTAAGGCAGAGAATCTCTTGGAGTTGCTAAAGGAAACTGAGGAGGATGTGATGGTCAAGCTAGAAGCTGAGATCATAAAAACGGTGGATTATCTAGAAAACATTAACTCTGGAAAGCCCGTGCAGTGAGGATGACTGACAGAGAACAAGCAACAGCGTGAGGAGAACTTATGTCAGCTTAGTGATGTGAGTACAGATTCAAGCAGACTACCATTAACTTTAACAGACATTGTGAGCGCCGTCCAAGGGTGTAACCCATGACAACCTGCGTGTTTTTCCTGGAAGCAACAATACAGTCAATCACCAGCACTTTTACAGTAAATCTTGGCACATAAAGCATGCGGCGGGTGTATTGGCTCACTCAGGTTGATGAGATTAACCCTTTAGGTATCAAAATTTGTTGCCATACCAGATGACACTTTTTGATACTCAAGGGTATTCAGGCATTTCGGTCAGTGCCTAAAAACTGTCGGACTTCGATACTCAGCCAAGGTTGCCAATGGTTTCCCATTTCCCACTAATATATGGGTGACAGTTATGCCAAAAGAAATGAAGTAATGGACCAAAAAAAGTGTGAAAGTGAAGAAAAAGTGTGAAAGCGAGTAAACACACTACAACAAAAGCCCTCTCCGATATGTTTATAGGATCTTTATGAGACTGTGCTTGTTATATAGGATCTACTGTTTGGGCAAGAACAGGGCATACCTGCAGTTTACAAAGGAACCTGTGGATGGCGTTCTTGCCCACAGTGTGGATCTTGCTTCGGTCCAGTGTGATTCGAGCGTCAGGTTTGCCGTCCTGTCCCGCCACTTCCTCCAGGCCCACCAGGCCCTCCCCGGCCTCCAGCAGAACACGCAGGATCACGAAACGAGCCTGCATGTGAGCCTGAGACACACACGCAGACACATGTGACATACACTGTATACACCTCCTGACACTCATATAAACACAGACAGACTTACTTAAAGCTTTATTATAAAACAACACAGACACAAAAAGCTGGGCTTGTCAGATTCAAAGAAATATGTGCTTTAATAGTCTGTACGTCGACTTGTCTTGTAAACAATGTTCGCCCGACACTATGCATCTCTCAAGTCCAATATAAATAAAAGATATGATTCATTATTATGTAACTTGTCAAATTCAAGAGTGAGAGAGACAGGATTTTATAAAGGCAATCATCTGGGTGAGCAGACAGATTACCTGTCTCCAGCTCTTGCTCTCAGGTGTGTAGAACTCCAGGCCCAACAGACCAGCTCGGACCATGCTGAGCCAGTTGACGTACACCACGTCCTCTGCGTCCTCGCCCTCATGGCCAAAAATACTGCAACACACACCAAGACAAAGGCAACAGTTCACATGTTGGCAATCAGTGACAAACCACCTGGGCTTTACTAGAAATAATAACCACTCCACTCTAATAACTCTCATTAAAAACAGTCTACATAACATGGTGAGAGTAATTATTTTCCCCAGAATGTTGTCAATAAAATGTGAGCGTGTGTGACAAGAATGATAACACAGCATCCCCTGTGGAGTGCCAACCGAATGTGTAAGAGAGCTGAGGAGCTCATTAAAGCTCCCAAACAAACTGAAAACATGCGCTCTCTACAGGTTATAATTTTTAAATAACTCTGAGACACAGTTAAACAGACTTCCTGATTTTGGTTTTACTCCTAATTGTGACCCCGAGTCATTGAATAATTCTCCCAGCTATTGAGATTATGGGATTCAGAGGATCTGAGGACTCCAACATCTGAGGACTATCAAAAAAATAAAATAAAATAAAATATGGCTGGGAGTACATCTATACGTCATCTTAAACATTTAAGTCTTAACTATGTGATAAAGTGCATTTTTGAAGTTTATGTCCATTTAGTTTTTTGGCAGAGAACGGCAGAGCATCAGCAGCTGTTTAATGGCAGAATCCCCAACATAAACAGCTCCACAACGCCTGGGATAAGAAAAATGTTCAGCTTTTCATCCTCATTATGTGACTGAAATAAGATGGAAATGTTCTTTAGAAGCTAATGTCATCACTTGACATTTTTGCTTGTTTTTAGCCCCTCAAAAGTCAGTTCCTACCCCAAAATCTAACCATTGAGTAAAATCAGGGCCCGAGAAAGCTTCATTTTAGGACCTTCTATTTCTAAAAATATATTGAGAGCATACACCGTTTTGTTTAGATCAGCAGAGTTACACAGTGAGTGTAGGCACAGGGAAAACACAAGGTACCTGAGCACTTCCTTGTTAAGACACAGATAAAGACCAACACACTCAGCGCGGCATTCTTCGTAAGTGGAAGCAATCGTGGAGAATTTACTGTCCCACGTCTCGCTGCCCCGATACCAGCTGGACACCTGAAAGACACAAGCACAAACACACACCCTCAGTTTCTTTCAGCCAACTGAACACAGAGTTAAAAACAAGTGTACACTTAAACACACTCACGGGTTCTCCCGTCTCTGGGTTGGTCACCTTACTCTTGTCAAAGTTGAACTTGCCCTTGTCATCCTGTAGGAAGAGATGGAGCAAAGTGAACCCAAAAATGCCTTTTTTTCCTAATTAATGTTTTAAATATCAGCAAATTTAACAGAGAGCACTAAATAAAATGTGAATTCTTGAACATCAACCCTTTCAAACTGTTTCACTAACATGGGCAGGGAAGTAAAAGGAAACAGACTGAATCAGATTAACTGCAACATTAACTGCAGCATTGTGTTATGCATTGTGCTAACGACTTGTGTATAGTGCATTCAAAATTCATGTGTGTATAAGTGATGAACATAGATTAACTCTCTTAGCTGATATGAGAGTGTGTCTGTCTCACCTCGACGAACAGTTTGCCACTTCCATGTCCCAGCAGCTCGTGAAGTCCAACCTGCACCTCGAACGATGGTCCCTTCCACTTGATAAACAAATCCTAGTGGGAAAAAAACACACCAGTATATAATTATAAGAGTCTGAGAGAGAGAGAGAGAGAGAGAGAGAGAGAGAGAGAGGAGAGCTGAGGTGTTAAAAGACTGATGAAGCTGCATGTGTTACCTTGTCCTCCTCCTCCAGGAAGGTCAGTTTCTCTTTTTGTGTAGCATAGGCAACAGCCAGCACGTTGCCTAGCGACACGTTTTTAAAGCCCTCTGACTGTCTGATGTCATCATCTACATGCAAATCACACAGACAAAACTGCTTTAAAATTAAATCAAATGAACTGTGTCATTTTCCTTTTACAAAGTTTGTAGTTGCGTTCCGTATCTCAGCGTACGCACAGTTGGGGATGTTGATGCCAGCTGGTATTCCGCTCCCAGCGAAGGTGAGAACATCCAAGGAGGTGAAGTCAGGTTTAAGGAAAGTGTCCTTCTCAAACTCCTGCGGCCACGGCAGCTCGGGGAGCAGGACTTCTGCTGAGCTCACCAGTTTGCCAAAACGCTCACTCATCGCCTTGTTGACGACCGCAACGAAACCTTGAGAAGATATCACAAACCCGCAGGGAAAAAGTTAACTGACAGAAAAAGACTGAAGAATTTCAAACGATTTCTGACTAATCTTGGAGAAATGACTAACATGTAATTTAAATTTTCTACTTACACGTTCACATTTTAAACATGCTAATGATAATATGCTGACCGTGGACTTTTCCTCCTTCATAGTTTTTTTGTTATTTTCCCTCAAATATCAAAGTAATCACTGCTGGAATTAAATATTATTTTAAAAATGGCCTACTGGAGTTAAAAGCATCACGTATCTGCTTAAAGTGGAAACAAACAACTTTTCACTGTCACAAAGACAACCGGACAACCTTTACACAAACAAGTAACTACAGCAGGGGTTGGCGTCAGAGTGGAGCAGAGGAAAACATGAAAAGAGAAGCGTGAGTTCATTCATTCAGTTTATAATGAAGACATGAAAGCACATGGAAGCAGATCGCGCCTTCATTTCCCCGTTGGCGGACAGAATTGCACAGTGAAGGCAAGGCTTAATGGAACCAATCCAAACTCTGATGGTGTCATTATGCTATAAACGTTACACTGTGCAATCAACATTTACTTCAATACGTCACACAAAAAATTGTCTATTGCCTGTTTAAGTAACCATAAGTGGCTCAATCACAATGTTAATTTCTCCCATAACTGTCTTCAGCCCAGTACCACAGCTATAAAACATGAGCAAACAGGAGCATGAGATCACAGCTGGCATGCCAATAAACATGTTAATAAAGTTCGTGATCACAGTGGCAGTTACCTTCAAACTCTCCTCTGGAGCCAAATGGGTCTCTGTAGCTCTCAATGAAACCTATATAACTAAGAGAAGGAAGAGGAGGAGGTGGAGGAGTAATGAGGAGTCAAGAGCAGAGAGAGACAGAATTCAGAGATCATTTCACGATTATTCCTAGAAAGTAGTCTTGAAATTTGTTTGGAATCAAGCGAGGAGGCGTTCATTTGATATCACTGCGGCTCAGTCGCCTCACCTCTCCACAATGGGTCCCTTGTCTTTGATCCAATAACGCGAGCCCTCTTTATGGGCTTCGACTGAGCCAAAAGTGAAGCTGCGTCTGTACTCCTCAAGCATTTTTCTCTGGTTCTCGTTGGCAGCATAGGCCTGTGTTAAGCATTTGGAAACACAGCAAGAATTTGAAAACTGCAACTGTGGCGAGAAAATTGTTTTTACGGCATTACCTTTTTCTCTCCTCCTAAATATAGGCCCTCTACTCTCGTATCCCTCTTCCTGTATTTGTTTTGCCAAAGCACAATAGTAATTAAATTAATTTTAAAATGCAATTTTGGCATTTTCTGTCACTGTGGTCTTCTGCTTTGTTTTACTTTCATAAATCTTACCATTGCATCAACTCCAACAACTTATCAACCCCCATTCCTTATGTTTTATGGCAACACCAATAAATGTGATCCTGTTCCTATTGTTGTTTTAAACATCTAAAAGAGTTAAGACTGAACATCTCTCGTCTTACCTCAGCTTGTTGGAGGTAATAGCTGACTTTCTCCATGAGAGTAGAATAGTCTCCCCTCTTCACAGTGAACTCTTTGTCTTCGAAGCTGAAGCAGCCGCAAGAGGATTCGCTCTCCCCGTCCACTGTGCAGTCTGTGAAGCAGCAGTTTACATTTATCACTTTGATCACTAACTGTGAAGCATCATTGGCAATTTGTGTTCTAATGGTTTATAATCACAATCTATTTGAGTTCACGTGCTTGGAAAGTCTCCGGCATAACATGTGGAGTCTATGTGACATGTGATACATCGTAAACTCTGCGTGAAAAATCTGTCACAAGTGCATCATGGTTTGATATAAATCTTATTCTGGTTCTCATGTAAACCTGTGGTTCTGACCTTTCTGCACAGCTGAAGCCAAGCGCACCTCATAGCAGGCTTTTCCTCCGCTGTCCTTCTTAAATAGACGGGTGTTGTACGCAGACAGTTTCTAGAGACACAGAAGAAAAAAACAGCAAAGAATAAGCTGAATCTGACTGAAAAGACACATGGAGGAGGGAAAAAAGATGGAGGCAAGATGAGCCATCGACATATCTGAGAAAAATGTAAATCAAGTGCAAAGAGAATATTGTGTCATAACGGGTACAGTAGACAGAAAAATGGAAGTAAGTACATTTATTTTTGGTGTGACATCAGCTTACTTTTGAGTCAAGGAACTTCTGAGCCAGCTCAGCATCTTCAAGACAGCAGTTCCCCGAGAAGTAGGTCGTAATTCCCTGAAGAAAAGCAAAGCAAAAATACTTCATGAGCCGTGCATTTTCTCACAGGGGTCAAACTAAAGGGTCACCTGCAATGCTCTCTGGAAGTTTGGGGTTCAGCGGCCTCTAAGAGGGCAGCTGTTGTTGTTGGCAGGCAATCTAAAAGGCACCAACCTGTAGAGCTTATGACTTGCTATAGAAAATCATCTGACACTGAGGAGAGGAAGAACAACACCTGGGTCCTTCTGGATTAGAGGAGACATACTTGCCAGAAAGACCAAAAGCTTCTAGCCCCAAACCTGTGCTTACGATGCAGGGATGTCCAACATTTGTCAAATCCATCCAGTCTCTACCAGAACTCTACACTAAATGTTGCAGGATCCCACCTTCTCGCCCAGTCCGAGCTGTTTCTGTCTGTCTTCCAGGGAGTAGAGGAGACACGAGCAGCTGTCCCACAGAGCCTCCATCTCAGTGGGCTCCTCCTGGAACGCCTGGCTGGCCTTCAGCAGAGCTTTCAGCTTTTCATGAGTGGACATAGCACAAATGTTAAGTTCAAAACAAGTAAAAACTGCAGTAAAGGAACTACATATGTATATATATATATGCATATGCAAGACACCAATTTGCCTGTTTATTAAGTACATTTGTAAAATACAATATTCTTGTGTTTGCGTTGATGCTGAGTTAAAGGTGTGTTCATTCAACTCTATGGCACTTCTTGAGACCATGAGCCGAGCTGGATTTTACATGTGACACCAAAGTCCTTCTTACCTTGGGTAGATTTGGAATGAACTTGGTGTCTCCGAAGGATTTGTAGTTTCCCATGTTGGCATACAGACCAGCTGCATACACCAAGAAGGCCTAAATATCAGACAAACAGACAGACAGACAAATAAGTGAAGTTTTTTTCATCTAGCGAATGGCTTTATAAAAAATCTTCACACATGTATTGTATCTGTTGGTAGATAAAAATGTATGTCAGCACCAGAAACAGCCAAAGACACAAAGACTGTGTACCTGGTACTCCTCAGCACTGAGTCCAGCTGCTGTGGCGACCTGTTCCAGCTGTGCAGGTGTCTGCTTCCTAAAGATCCTCTGCAGCAAGACAAAGATGTCTGCAGACTCTGGAGAAGTCTGCAGCAGCACTGCCAGACCACCATACCTGGAACAGCATGTTTTGTTTTGTTTTTTTGTTAGCAGAGTTTCAGTTCTTTAACAAATTTAAGTTTTTATTCTTTATAACTGGTGAAAAGTGAACTTGCTACTTCCTGAGATTGGTAACGTACCAAGCAGCACGTGACACGTAGTGGGCGTACATCTTCTCCTGAGGTGAGAGCAAACGGAAGGCCTCACCACAGTCAAGCGCAGAGACACCAATATCATTTGGGAGGTAGTACTGGGAGTCCACCATCTTGAGTTTGAGGTTTAACACTGACGATGTGGAACTAAAGTGAGAGAGGGGAAATGAAAAAAATGTGAAAGAGAGAACAATAGTAATAGTATGGAAGCATAAAAGATTTGAGAAAAAAAGGTGGAGGAAAAGAAATGAGAAGGGACACACAGAAAATCAGGTATTAGTGAGAGGAGTGCAGCATGTGTTATAGAGAGATGAAAGTAGAATTACAATAACCGACAGCACTGGCTTTTTATTTTCTACATGAGCTCTAGAAGTATTTGCACAACGAAGCTCAATGCACGATAAGCAGCTTGAGTAACAAATATGCAGATAAAACAGAGCAGAGCACCAAAACTTGTCTAATTATTAACTGATAATCAAAATTGCTAGCAAAAAATGCAGTTTCGTGGATCAATTAATTAAATGATAACTGTTAAATGACTAATACCAATTAATTTCCTGATTATTCTTCTTCTCTTATTTGGGGATTTTTAAAGACACTAGAGTTTTCTGAAGAAGCAAAGGGTGGAAGGTGATCTGCTTGGTGTGTAGTGTTATCAAAGGTTTATTGTTACAGTATAATGTAAGTTAAGAGTTCAAATTACGCTTGGGACGCAGAAAAAGGTAAATCCCTGCCAAGAGTTGATTCAAATTACAGCTATCCAATAATATTTAGAGGTTTGAGGATGAGCAGCAGGTGCTCGTCACTGAACCTTGAGCCAAGGTTAAATTACCATAACTAACCATAGCAAAAATTCAAGAGGAACTAATCAGTTAACAGTTAACTTATTGAGGTCAGTCTTCTGGTTTCACTTTCCATTAAACCCTATAACGTTAGCTAAAAAATGTAAATGAAGCGCCATTAAATTATTATTAGAGCAACACGTTTTATGCCCATTTAACATTAAAAGCCTACTAACAGTAGAACAACAATCAAACTGTAGTAAGAAAATATTGGAAATACGTTTGGTTTCAGGCTACTACAAACAGCTAGATCAACGTCAACGTTAGCTCCTAGCGTGCATGCTAAGACGGCTGCGGAGTGTTTGCAGCATTGAAACTGACTGCCACAACTCCTGTAACCAAAATATGAAGTCGCAAGTACTATTTATACTCATTTATGTGCACGGTAGGCTTCTGTTTAGTGCATTCTCAGAGGTACAAAGGTGCGTATCAACTTAACAGCTTGTTACCTTGATTTCTCAAACAGCTCCAGCGAACGTCAAATTGCAGTCTCACGCTGTACACTTCCTGTGTTCATTCAACGTTAGACCCGCCTCTCGGCCAATCAGAGTTGGGAAATTTTAGTCGATAGAAACACTAACCAATCATTATGCAGAGGCGCTAGCGTTTTCGAAGCACGCACTGGAGTTTTCTGACCGAGTGAAAAATATCATCTCTGAACACGTGAAACACGGTCGATAACCGTAACTTCACACGAAGATTCAAACTAGGACCATGATATGAATGGATAATTACCAATGTCTTAGAACATGGTGAGCACGAGACGAGGTGGCCGAGTGGTTAAGGCGATGGACTGCTAATCCATTGTGCTCTGCACGCGTGGGTTCGAATCCCATCC
>JAPZDX010000006.1:15759953-15785539 GCA_029783625.1 Naso annulatus | reverse complement strand
TGTGAGATACATTTTCAAATATAATACATTTAGGGTTAATCACAGTTTGTCTCTCTCTTCCTGTCTGCAGTCATCAGTCAGGCAGTCCTCCAGTAGCGGTCTAGCAGACCTTCTAGTGATTGACCCTTCATCTAATCAGAGCACTACAACAGGTAACTATAAACCTTTACACACACTGAGGTAAAGAAATGAAGACCTTGAAGACTGCTTTAAACCTGGGTATGTGGTGTACAGGTTATGTCACTTTTTGGTGAACAAGAGAGCTTTCAGTCCTTTGCTTTTTGCATGAATAAATGTGTCTCCATCCATTTAGGTGGAAGTTCGGACCTCATTGGTGGCTTTGCCGACTTCTCCTCGCCTGCGGCCTCTGCGAGCCTGCCAACCTCCACTGGTTAGTTTAATAAGATAAGTTATTCTTGCCTTTCTTAGCTCCTCCTTGAATAATCTTGGGGTGCTCACACTTGCAGTTCAGTTCATTTTTTGATGTTTTCACACCACAGACAAACCATATCAGAGTGGACCAAGACCTTTTCTTTTCAAGCAGTCTTGGTCTGGTTGTTTCATCTGCATCTTTGTTAAATTTTTACCAATAAGAAATGAGTGTATGAAGCTGCATGTGTCTGCCTAGAGAGGAAAAGCGCTAACCAACATCTTATTTAGAGCGCTCTTAGTACTTTGTTGAAAATCTCTGAACTTTTCAGAAAATTTCCCAGGTTGTCACTGTCGCTTTTTTTACGACAGCCGATCATTTGTCAGATGGATTTAGCGTAAACTTGATACCTTTCAGCCTGGTAACCAAGATAATGAAAAAGTTTGTTTTCACTGTATCTTTTTGTTCTGAACTTATCCTAACAAAGGTAAAAAAAAAGCCAGTTTTTATGAGCAGATAGACCAGACTCTGAAACAAAATCCTGCTGGCAGCATCGTTCATTGCAAAAGTGCTTCATCCCAGTGTTCCTCAGCGCCTTTCTGACAGAAAACAATATGTATACGCGGGCCTCTGGTGCTGAAATAAACTCTCACTACCACTTCAGATGAGGCCCACCATAAAAAAAGCCATATTGTATGTGCTGTTTATAGTGTATGTAGATTTTTATACTGCATTTTTAGGAACTCAGTATGAATTTAGGACATAGTGAAGGAGTGGGGCAGTCACTGCCAAAATCCAAATAAATGTTGCAACTGCAACTTAACTCAAGCACTGCTCTCTTGTGGCCAGCTGCAGCATCATCCAATGGAAATGGAGAATTTGGAGACTGGAATGCCTTCTCAGCCACTCCACCGGCTTCGTCCAGCTCTGGTCCCACCCAGCCCGTCAGTGACCTGTTTGGCAGCGTCCAGTCACCCACAGCCTCCAATCCCGCCCCTGTCCCACCTTCTGCCGAGCTCTTTGACCTCATGGGTGGAGTCAACCATCAACTAACCAATCCACACACAACACTGAGTGCCTCTCAGAGTTTGACTTTCTCTCTGGGAGGGGTGACGCCTGGAGCATCTGTCGGCATGCCAGCCATGCCCCTTTCTCGCTCTCAACAGGTAGTTATGTGCACGATACAGAAAGGTCTAATCCTGAAACTTCCAACATGAAGTAATCATTTTATTAATAGTCTAAATTAGTAGTACAATAAAGACATTTAAGATCATGTCAGAAACACTCAACTTAGTCCAAATTTATGATAGTGCACCATTCAGAAATTGTTCTTGCTCTTATTTTTTGACTTTAGTGAACTTTTAACATGTATTGTTAACACTATTTTTGTGAGTTTTTATTGAAGTGTTAAATATTTGTAATTTATTTCAGAGCCTGGGAGGCATGACATCTCAGCAGGCCATAGGACAACAGCAGAAGGTTGGTGTTGGAGGTCAGGGACCATTGGGGTCGACCTGGTCTGACCCCTCCGTCAACATCAGCCTGGACTTCCTATCAGCAGGACTCAACCCCACTAAGACCCCGCCCACAATCAACAATATCATCCAGCAACAAGGTATCAAGTTTCATACGAGGATTCATTTTCTTTGTGTGTTTTACAAAGCAAGCAGATGTAAAGAAGAAGAAACACAGGTAACACTCAGTAGTGCTGTAAAATCATCGTTATAAGCAAGATTAGGGTTAACCATAAGCCTAACCCTAATGCTGATCATAACCATACCCACATCTAATGCATTATAAGTGTGTTCATAATGCATCATAATGTATTATATATGTTCATAATGTGTTATAATGCATTTTAGAGACAGGCTTCAGAGAAAGTGTTACTGAAACGTAATTATGCAGGATATCTGCAGGTCTAAAACGCACTGATGTCACATTCGTCAAAAAAACAACAACAACAAAAAAAACATTAACACTATTAAAAAAAATCAGAGTTTATTGAAAAATCTTTATTTATCTTTGAAGCCTGCTGTAAATAGTAACAGTTGTTACAAAATGACTCTATGTGATTTCAGCAACAACTCTTAAAATATTCCAAGTTGAAAATTAAATTGTAGTTGCTCCAGATGTCCCTGACTTCGTAAGATGTAAAATTCATATGTGCACCTTATTATTTTATTATATCTTATTATATTATTATTAATTTTTTTAAACTAATTTCCTATTTGTAATTGGCAAACCCATCCATCCATGTATCAGATCATTTTTATTGCTCATACAGGCCCAAGTTCGGTTTAATAATTACTTCATGATATAAATAGACATTACAGACAGGAAAATGGGATAAAAATGTCCACAGGCTTGATGAATAATTCTGAGCCAGATAAGCCAATAAGCCATTTTATCCCAGCTGGTCTTCATAGCTAGCTTTCATACTTTAGGTAGAATGACTGTAAGTGTATTCTAAAGTATCTTTAAAAGTTTTAACTTTAATTTTAAAAAAAAGTCACCCTTTGATTTAGCGGACAGGTCGATGACATTTTCTAACTTGCACTGTTTTGATCAGACTGCACAGTGTAGTTATTTAACAAGACCAACCTGTTGCACTACAAGGCTTTATAACTCCACAGTAAAACAGAGTGGATTAACTCCTCCCTGTTTGTACGTGTTTGTGTAGGAGTGCCTCCTGTCAACCTGTTGGCCCAGAACTTTGGAGGACTGAACCTCAGCTCCCCGCCCCACGTGACACCCATCAGACCACCAGCCAATCCCTTGATGACAGGCAATGCCATGATTGGAATGCCTGCATCGATAGCAACTGGCATGCCTGCCTCCTTGGCAGCAAGTATGCCCCCTTCAATGACCACGGGTACCATGGGGATGGGGGGAATCCCTGTAAACCAAGGCATGATGGGAATGAACATGAGCATGAATATGGGCATGGCCGCTCCAGTGATGATGGGTGGTATGGCTGGCATGGGAATGCCAGGAGTAGGAATGGGCCTAACACACTCCATCACTCCAGCAGTGGTTCCACCCAAACAAGATGCCTTCGCTAACTTTGGCAGTTTTGGGAAATGAAGATGTACAAAATAGTTGTGTGAGTGACTGTGAGTGTGAGAGAGAGAGAGTGTGGGAATGCAAGTCTGACATAATGAGAGAGTGCACCACTGAAGGACTGCTGTACTTGAAGACAACCTTGCATGTTTCTCTTTCTGCTTCTGTTCTCTTCGGCGAGCTGACACCAGTGATGGTTCACCGGGATCTTGTTGTCTAAGCTCCCACTGGTGCCCCTCAGCCCAGGGACTCCCTAAAAAATGGTATGTCACCCAGATGGGTGTGGTTTTGTGATAACCTGTATGCACCCTCGTAAGAATGCAGAACAAAAATTCAAATTATTTTGGTTTGATGAAAACAAAAAGTTAGACTGAGGGGTAAAGTATAATATCAGGCAAACTAGGCTGAATAATACACGCACACAGTATGATATCAATTCATTTAATGTATGTCGAGAATGAAGCCATGAAGTTTATACCATTCATGTTTTCCTCTAGTGTGATCTCAAACACTACGTATTAGGGATGCACGATATTGGATTTTTTGCAGATATCCGATATGCTGATATTTTACAACTCCTTTGGCCGATAATCGATATAGATATATGTGTCTATTTTTTTCCTCACACCTAATTGCACAGATCATCAAGTCTCTTCTTTAGTAAATTTGCATACAGTATTATTATGCATACTCTTACTGTGTTGGCCCGCTGCCAAATGCAGGCATAAAATACAAGACTCAAAACAATGTAATATTCGTTCCTTGTGCAAAAGAAGAAAAATACTTACATTATGTAAAATATGTCATATTTATTCATGACAATTGCCCTTAAACAAAACAAGTAAGATACATCCTACTTAAAACTGGATGATGTTCTCTCTGAGACAATTATAACAATACCCAAACCAGGGCAAATTGGCCTGTTTCACAGGAGACAAAGTAAAAAAACACAACATCTGTCCACAGGTAACACGTGAAACATGGCGTTGACTCGGTTGTTTAATCAAGGAAACGGCAGCCTATTATTTTATTGGTTATTATATTGTCATAATCAGGTTAATCTTAAAGCCAATATTGACCAATACGGCTAATGTGCTGATAATATCGTGCATCCCTGCTATGTGTGTACATGGAAACTGATCTGGTCTGCTTGTAAACCCACTTGGGCCAGCAGATCAGAATACAACCCCTCCTATAAAGAGTAAATTTATGTTGTTGGACATAATTTGGTCCACCTAAATGCCAATATGATTTAGCACTATTTAGCTGTACACATTTTCCAGTCTCACATTATATTGGTCACAATTAGGTGTGAGGTCTCCTGTAGGTTTAATTTGGGGTTTGAAAGAAAGATGAGGATTAATGAATAACTTTTTTTGGTTGCGGTTTTGCTAGCTCATCTAAAAAGTGACCGGTCGACCCAATTCGAGCCTATAAGTGTTCCCATCGAGCACACAACAATGTGTGACGCAGGACACGAAGCACCACCCCCTGGTGAAATACCAAGACTTTGTCGAGTCCCTCTCACCTAGTCATAATTTTAAATGTTAAATCATGTCACACAGAGGACACCCAAGGAGCAGGGAAGGTGTCAACCTACAGCCTCTAGTCATTGCTTTCCTGTGGAGAGAGGGTCCTTGTCTTAATTAACCTGTTTTTATGTATGAACTACATTATAATCCCCTAGGATTACAAAAGATCACTGCAAAAAGTTTCTCTGTGTGACTGCACAGAGAAGTCAATCAGTAGTGTCGACTCAAATGAAAGTGGCATTGCTGCCTTAATTCCGCATTGTAGCCTAATATATGTTTTATATCATTTCAACCAAATTGAATTGCAAAATTTAAGCCATTGTATTATTGCCACGGGAGACTGCGTTGCTTTCCTTTGCTCCTCGCGCAGTTTGACAGCAACCAGATGTGGAGTATACTGAATCCATACTCTAGTCCTCCAACAGAGGGCAGGATTGGCGTTTGCTTTGAGATAACACTGTATTGTCGTACTTATTCTTGAGCCATATTATGGTTGATGACCTGCATTTTACACCTGTTTTGTGTTTTTCTTCCCTCTCCTGTTTTATCAGGCTGATAGCAGTTCACAGTAAGTCATTGCACAGAGGGACAACTCTCCGCTGTTCTACTGTTTGTTGATGTTTGAAAAACAACATGAGTGAAGCTTTGAACCGCCCAGAACAAAAATCCCTACAATACTGTTGGACTCTTTATATTACAAGAATCATTTACTGTTAAAAAAGACTTCACTTTTTTCATTTCACAGATTAATGCCTGATTAAACAGTCAGTATTTTATTCTGAGTGCTAGTCACTGATATGTTCTATTCATTTCTGAGCCACATAAATTTACTGGTCTGTTCTGCTTTTGCAAACATACATTGTAATGGATAAAGGTACAGGATAATGTTTTTCAAAGAGTATTTTTCAACTGGCTGGGGGAAAAGATGGTAAACGATGGTCACCTTCCACAAAATTGAATGCAACAATCCTCTGAATTTCTTCCACACTGAAGACAGTGGCTTACCGCCTGATTTTTTGGGACAGCCCACCAATGTACCTTTAATTACGAAGTGTTTGCCAACATTTTCCACCCTGCAGCTCGCTTGATGTCTATTTTACAGGGGTTGCATGTTTGCGCCCCACAAACGGCGTAAAAAAAAAAAAATTCTCCACGTTTGACATGGATAAGTTAACTTGGAGGATTTTGTTTCATTAGCTAAGTTTTAAGAAATGATTTTTATGGCTAGCTGAGACCAATCTTAAGAGTTTGGGAGTTTCGAGTGAAGTGTGTGCGTGAGAGAAGAGTGAATGAGAGTGCGTGACTTTGTGTGTGGGTATAGTTTTCTCTATTTGATGTGCAGACACAGCTAAGCAGAGCCTCTTGTCATTTTCTGAGGCGCTGCACTCCAAATGACCAAATCTTTATTTTGTTACTCTCAGAAGGATAATTCCATAGCTATTAGTTTAATATTTTATTAGTTGTAAGGTTATGTTCATATGGGAGAGCTACTAATATCCTAATTTAGTTGACGAGAATCATTATTTTTGTTTCTTTTTCGGTACAACTCGTTTCATTTGATTGTACTCTATTTTCTGTACTTCATTCAACATTAAATTAAATTATAACAATAAATATTTATTTTCCTCCTTTTTTCTAAGTTTAGGCTAGTTGTCTTCATGGGCTTTGAGACATTTTCATTACATTTGATCCTGATCAGGGCCATAGTAGCTCGACTGAGGACACTGAGGTCATGTATTCTGTCTTTTTTCTGTGGAGATTTCACCAACACTGGATGGGGTATTTTTTTTATAATTAATATATTTTGCTTATCCATTTCTTTGCCCATAACTGAAATCCAGCATCCAGCTTGCCCGGTTCAAATAAAGTGTTGCCCCAAACCAGACTAAATCGTGACAAGCACTTAGAAAAATTCCTATATTTCTTTACCTCATGACATCCATTAAACATATTAAGCATATACTGCAGGGTTGGCAGTATGTGCTCTGAAATATTTAAGCTGAGCTGAAAACAGATACAAATGTTACAGTAACTGTACGTAGCATGACTCTTTATTCATCCATGAAGGAGTATCTCCAGTAGAAAATTAGAATATAATAGTTCTTAACTGTGCTGTCCAGGAGTACCAATGAAGGTTTGGACATTTCATTTGGACATTTCAGCCCCCCTGTGCCAGACGGAAGGTATGACGAAGACAGGCGGACACTTCTTATTCCATATAAATTTTGTAATGAGTGATGGTATTTTCCCAATCATTCCTCTGGGGGCTACCAGAGGGACATTTTGAAATAAAGAAACAAATTTAGATAATATTGCTCATCTTTAAGAAATTATTTCAAATTTGTCCCTCTTGTAATATGAATTACACATAAAATGTGTCAAAAAGCTTGGAGTTGGCCCATGTCATTCCAAAATATTAACAACAGATAGTAGTGACCTGCTATGAAATAGGGTTTCTACCTCTATGGGCAATATATAGTAGGCTAGGTTTACTACCCATCTTCTTGCCAGTATCATTCATTGGGCATCCAGGCTCCTGATCCGTCACTCAAGATTAAAGAATTGTTCCAGTTAGTAAACATGTAAGAATTGATTTGTTTCCTTCAATGCTCATTAAACAGCCCAGGCAAGGAGCTGATTCTGACGATCTATAAAACAGAGCTATTACTCATTTAAAATTGGCGTTTTTACCATCAACTCACACTATCACGCACACAAGCAAAATCACTGTTTCTTTGCATGGCAGCAAGGATCATAGCGCTTTGGTGCAATATCATTTGTTTTGATGCCTTCTAAGGAGCATTTTCTGATTTATTTGCTGTGTGCTTGTATATTGTTTTTCTATAACTACCCACATGCCAGAAGCTCCATGGAGGAAGTGAACAATTATCAGAATACTCACCTGCAGAGTGGAGACACTGTACAGGGCAAGACAGATTTATTTATATAGCATGATTCAGACACAAGGCAATTCAAACTGCTTTACAGAGGCATAGAAACACATTAAAAAGAGATATTTAGAAAACATCAAGACTGCATTTAAAAGATTAAAAACTAGAAGCAACACATCCTTGCAAAGCAACACATCCCTGCCAGGGAACATCACCCAGCTGACATCAGTCTAGAAATCGTCATTGGCTCTACTGAAACACCACAGAGATGTGAGCAGCCTGATCCTGTCACCAGTCAGCAGATTTCAGCCAACAGCAACGTGGAGAGAAATGTGAGGATGTTATTTAAATGAAATGTTCTGAGTGTAGTGTTTAGTCTGCTTTCATGATTAGATATAAGTAACATGATGTCTGTGTAGCTTGCCTGCAGCAGAAGACATGCAGTGACTCATCTGTCTCGACTTCATCGAGCAGTTCATTCTCTCACCGTGTGCTCTGAACAGACAAGAGCCTTGGTTGGATTTGAGCATTACAGCAACATTATGCTTCTCCATCAACTGTGATGGCTAAACTCTGGTGGAAATATTTTTTATTAAATAATCATCACACAAAAAGTTTCTAAGTGGACTTTTTGTTAAAATGGTGAACTTTGAGAAAAGTAGCCACCTGCTTACTTACCTGGTTATTAACTCTTTGTTTCTTTTTCTTTTTCTTTTTGTATAAATAGCCTTTTTATTAGTAGGTCTACCTGTTTTTAACTGTTCACATCACAATATATTTATTTATTTTACTACTTGTTTATGAACTGTGCATCCATTACAGCCTAAATATTTATCCATCAGAGTATTCATATGTACGAACATGTTGAAAATTTGTTCTTATTATGTAGGCCTATATATTTTTGTTGCATTTCCTTATTGTCTGTTTATATTTTATTTTAGGCTATTGAATTTTATTATAGTCCTATATTTCATTAAACCTTACCCAACGACTCGACTGCTTCACTGTGATTGTAGAAGTTTTTTCCACTGTGATAACGGTATGCTATTACTTTTTCAAAGTGGAGGACTTCAGTTCTTTTTCCACCATTGCTCACCAAAGTTTGCACACAAAGTACTCACTGTTAAGATAAACATAAAAGAGGCTGGTAACAGCTAATGGAGTATGCAAAATCTCTAACTTACAACACCGCGCAGACAAACTGAACAAAGACATAATTAAAACTTGGTCCCAAGCGGACCAATGAATGCTTGGCCAGAGGTCCGTAAGAAAGTCATCATCCAATAAGAGCTCACAGAGCTGGGGCTGAGCGTTGATCGACCTGAAATTTAGCGAATAGGAATAATAGAAACCACGTAGGGGCGTTTCCAGGAAGAGAGTGGTTACATTTTCCTGTAATGGCGGACCAGGCAGAGAGCGAGACTATCGGGTTCAGCGACAACAGGTCAGATAATAGAAAATAATGTGTTAAAATAAAGTGTACTATTATGCAAAAGTCGAGGCATTGTGCAAACATTGTCGCCATTGTTTTGGTCAAGAGTTTGGGATACACAGTGCTTTTACATGTGAATGTAGCCGCGGTAGCTAACTAGCTTCTAGCTAACTAGCCTGTGTTGCCAAGCGGTTCGTCTATGATCTTCGCTCGTGGCACGCGGTAAACACAGGCAGCTAGATCGATCACAGACAAATGTTTTCCTATTTCACTGGAATGCTTTCTTCACCAAGCCCCGAATTTGTGTTCAGATACCATTCCTATTTTAAACTTTTTGTGCAACAATGTTAACGCATACTAGCCAGGTAGCTAGCTAAGCTATGCTACATTCATTAGTAGGCAGGGGCACACAACTGTTTTAAATGGATGGGCTGTCTGATACGTTAACATAGTCATCAACATTGGAGATTCACTGATTGAGTGTTTGATTTTTCTTAAAAGGTATGTACTCGTGCTCAGCCTACAGGATATAACTATGAAGTATGAAAAATTTAAACTTGAGGAAAAATTAACACCGATAAGCTAGACTGCGTACCAACGTTACACCCAGAGGCTCCCTGGCCAAACATCATCACGTCAGTGTCCCTGCATCTCCAAGAACGTTTTCCTGGTGCGCAGTGGTTACCGTAAATTTTAGTAGCTGTCTGTTAAACTCGTTGCTTAAACTGAATCTTCCTCTATAGCGAACAGCTAGCTTAAATAAAATCTGGCTGTATTGTTAAGCATACACTACACGTTACATTGAATGACTTGCAATACTTAATTGTGGCTGATATTCACACTTGATGACTCGAAGCAAAATTATGGGTCTTAACCAACACTGAGACGAATATTCCCAAGTTGATTTTTAAATTACTTGAAAATACGATTGTAACAATTGTAATAATTTTGAAATACTCCATGCCTTGTAGATATTATCATATTTAGAAAATAATATCCTGTGGTTAGTGAAATATGTCCTTTGCCCAGCCTTAGCTGTGTTTCAGATATTGGAATTACCTGTAGATTTGTATATCAGATTTACTGAAAATTAGCAAGATTTGGTCAAAGCGGTGATATCAGAAAGATGTTTTTGTTAATACTAGTTGTTATCTTTCATTGGACATGGCTTTTAAAAATAATACTTTTTTGTTGTGTTAGAATGGCGCAGCAGGCAGTGCGGTTCCGCGGCCCTGTGCCTGCACCTGCGCCTGCACCTGCACCTGCGCCTGCGCCTGCCCAGACCCCAGTGTTACGAGGCCCACCACCGCTCCTTAGGCCACCTCCGCCTCCTTTTGGAATGATGAGGGGACCCCCGCCACGACCCCCGTTTGCTCGTCCGCCTTTTGACCCCAACATGCCACCCATCCCACCACCTGGAGGCATGCCACCACCCATGGGACCTCCTCATTTACAGGTGACTGTTTCCTACTTCTTATTTCCTGTTTCTTGTATTTATCACGTGACGTGCATGTTTATATTCATGTAAGTGATTTGCTACACAGAATTTTTTCAAAGACAAGGACTTAAAATAAGTCTGTTGATGTACGAGACATTTTTTTAAAGCGACCATCAGCTATAGTCAGTTTTAACATTATTTCTCTGGTTCCGAAAATTCTAGCTGACTAATAATGACTTCACATAATGTATGCTTTGTGTAATATTCTCCTTGATCAATTAAAAAGAAAATCATATCAGACAATGGAGCCTGGCTTGGCCTCGGAGCGTTTTCTTCATCAGCAGACCCATTCAGCTTGCAGTGGTTCTCATTTATCACATTTCTGTTTTAAACATCTTTTTGAAAGATGATTCAGTGATATGACTATCACCATGAGGCGAGATCTGGCAGGACCTATTCTGCTGCAGTAGCTTTCCCTTTTAATATCTCTTTGTGTAATAGGCCATTGTGGCCAGTTCTGC
The DNA here is from genome assembly GCA_029783625.1 of Naso annulatus. Taxonomy (NCBI): domain Eukaryota; kingdom Metazoa; phylum Chordata; class Actinopteri; order Acanthuriformes; family Acanthuridae; genus Naso; species Naso annulatus. The sequence goes on along the minus strand of JAPZDX010000006.1, from coordinate 15,774,295 downwards.
AAATCTGTGAGCAGAACTCCTTTATGGCAGTATTACATTATTAGATGTTTTTTGCATCAGTGTCAAGACACACTTCTTCATTTGCCTTTTGTTTTGTTTTGTTTTGTTTTGTTTTGTTTTTTGTATCTAACACCTTCTCGGTTGATTTTTTTAGAAAGTGTAAAATATCACAGCTCGTATTGATAAACATAATAAGATTACATGTACTGCAATGTACTTTTAGGTTCTAGGTTTAGGGAAGCCAAAATACGAACTATTCAGATGTCTGTCTGAATTGGTCCGTGAACACCATCAGTGATCCACCTTTACAATCCCCCCTCTGACAAATTGGTGTAACGAGGATAGAATCGCTTATTATTTAATGACAACAACATTTAAATCACAATCAAAGATTCCATGAAAAAAAGACATAGAGAGGTACAATGGGAGAGAGAGAGAAATAGAAAGCATGCACATGCAGTTAAGAAAGAGAGAGAGAGAGAGTGTGTGTGTGTGTGTGTGTGTGTGAGTGAGTGAGAGATATGATTCTCCCTTTTAATCTTAATCTGTGTCATTCAGTAGTTAAGCCACTTGGCTTGCAGAGTTTGCAAAGAAATTGACCACAAAGAGAGCTTTAGTCCTGTCTGGTATGAATAAACAGTAATATCTACTTTTAGTCAAAGACACAAAAAACAATTTAGGAATATGACTTAAACTGTTTTATTTATTTTGTCTCCTTGGCTACCATCTTCTTCTTTATCAATTCATTCCCGGATGCAGTGTGATTCTCGTTCTAATAATACAATATTGATGCAAAAACTGTCTAATTTCAGTAAGCTCTGGCTGCTGGCTAAGTAGTCTAGTGCTTATCAGACTGGCCATTTCCCTATAAATATAATGAAGTCACATTTTGTTGGAGAATGGGGGTGTGTTATTGCGTAATTTATATTCCTAAACCTACTCCTGACTGTCCAAAAAATGAATGCTGGTTCTTTATCTTTTGCTGCAGAGACCTCCATTTCTTCCCCCTCCCATTGGTAACCTGCCGCCTCCTCCAGGGATGTTGTTTCCTCCTGGGATGCCCCCCATTCCTGCATCTGGAACCCCTGCACTCAACCCCACAGAGGAGATCTGGGTAGAGAACAAGACACCAGAGGGAAAGGTAAGCTGGAAGTCTCGTGTCAGTCAGCACATAGCAGGGTCCCTGTAACCTGCTATGTGCTGACTGCTGTACACTTGCACCAGTTTAAAATTTAGCAGACTACCTCCTTTCACTTGAAACAGCTAACTCTGCATGGGTTCTCTTTGGGTACTCTGGCTTCCTACCACAGTCCAAACATGCAGGTTAGGTTTTATTGGTGAATCTAAATTGCTCGTAGGTGTGAATGGTTGTTTGTCTCTATATGTCAGACCTGTGATGAACTGGCCACTTGTCCAGGGTGTACCCCGCCCTCACCCAATGTCAGCTGGGATTGATTCCAGTGACCCTGCAAAGGACAAGCGGTTACGGATAATGAATGAATAATGAATGAATACACCGACACCTTAAATGCTGTTTTTTTCATTTAATTTGATAGCTGTTGTCATGCATTGTGTCATATACACACACACACACACAAATAGAAATGGAACTTACATAGCGCTTTTCTAAAACTCAGTTGCTTACCAGTTTAAATCTTTAAAGATGTAATCTGCAGGATTTCATGTAAAGTCACAAAAGTAATCCCTCTTAATCATCACTTCTGACACACTGCAAGTGTGTGGTGGTGCATTTATAAGCAGAAACTGAGCTCTCTGCCTGTATCTTCTTATTTTCATCTTATTGTTTGAGTTACTTATGTTCAAAGATAAATCAGTCAGTATGTTCTAGATTTTATTCTGATAACTGTCAGTACTCAAGTTACAAGTGTTTTTCTTGTGTGTTTTACACAGGCATATTACTACAACGCCAGGACCAGGGAGTCCTCGTGGAGTAAACCAGATGGCGTGAAAATCATTCAGCAGTCTGAGCTCAACCCTCTACTTGTAGCTGGGGCTGCAGGAACGGGTGCAAGTGCGGGGGTGACTGCTGCTGCCAGCTCAAACAGTGTCAACGCAACAGCCAGCACGGCGGCGGCAGCCCCCCCGACCCAGGCCCCTTCCACAACCGCCTCCCGCACACTCACTTCCAGTCCGGACTCCACCACCACCCCCTCGCCGGCTGTGTCCATTTCAGGTGAAGACACGGTCTGATATCAAGCATACAGACACACATACTCAGGAACTGAACTAAAATTCGTCTTTTTGTGTCCTTTTGTTTCCTAAAAGCCACTGTTGTAGCAGACCTAAACCCTGTTGCCACAGTGACCTCAACTGTTGCTGTGTCTCCAGTCACTGTGGTAACCGTTTCTACGGTGCCATCGCCTGTTACGGCTGTGCAGACCGTGCCTCTGCTGCCCGCAGCCCTGCCTCACAGTGTGGCCCAGCCCACCGCAGCCATACCTGCCTTCCCCCCTGTCATGGTGCCACCTTTCCGGGTGCCCTTGCCGGGCATGCATATCCCTCTACCGGGTAAGAATCTCAAATCAAGAACACGAAGCTAACAGATCACAATGTCCAGCTGCAATTACTTGCCCACAAATCAGCTGTTTTATACATGTATGGAAGAAGAGGAGGCCTCTGAATGAGGGGAGATTTGCTACCAACGTGACTGGTAGAGTTGACAAACCTGCGATTTTTGACAACCAACCTTTAGTTTACAGTAGGGCTGGGTATTACCATACCAGTTACAATACCAGTATCCTTAAAGTGATATTGGTAGTAATAGAGTACTTAATATCCTGTTGTTTTCCCCTAAATTTAATACCCATGATGTTACTCTCATTTCCAGTTTTTCTTGAAATAATTGCTTTGCATTTTATGCTGTCAGATGCCACACGTGTGTTGTTTAGCCCTACTTTGACTTCGAGCAAAACCATACAAATAGTCGTTATTTTCTAGATGTTGTTATCAAAGAGACTGAATGTAAGTAATATGACAGGAGAAGTTTTAGTACTCCTTGATATCATGTTACATTTCATGACATGCAGGTGTTAGGAATCTCCACACAGCACTAGTTTAAAGTTAGACTCTGACTCTGCATTTTTGTTGCATTTTTGATAACAGCCAAAAAAAAAGGTAGTTACTGTTGGCACACAGCAGAAGGGCAGGACTACTTTCAGGTTCAGAGGTTATACATGTAAACGTCACTAAAAAACTTCCCACTAGATATCTCCTGGTCACGGATTTGTTCGATCAGCACAAATTTGTCCTTTTCTGTTTATTTTTGTATTATGGGTTACACTTGAATTTAAATTTTAACGTTTCTGCCAGTTATCTGTGTTTGCTTTCAAAGTTTTTTTCTGTTACTTTCTTCTTCTGTTGTGTGTCTTGGTTCTTTCTTTTTTCTCTCTGTCCCTCATTTTGAAAGGAACTAATTGAAAATGGGTAGTAAATTTTTTAAGTTTATTGTGTTTTTTTGAGGACTAACTGAGATGGAGCTAGGTCTAGATTAGGGCTGAGGGCATATTAAAAAAACAACTTTATAATGATTATGTATAATGGCCTCCAAATAACTCCTGATTTGTAAGCACAGTCTACATGGTGCTCATTTCTAATAACTCTAAATACATTACAAGCATGTAAACCTCATCAAAGATTGAGTAACTGCTGTAAAATGACAGTGATGCACAATCCAAAATTTGGGCGTGTTTGTCTGAGTGGGGCCACACACACAAACTCTTACACACCATGGTAGTTGATGTCTAGTGTCCTGCTGTGTTAAACCAGATGCTTGCTTGTCCGTTGTTCTTGCAGGTGTAGCAATGATACAGATAGTAGGTGCACCCTGTGTAAAGGCAGGCCCCAGCGCCAACGGTAAACACCCATCCGCTCGCCTCTCAGATCTACAGTAGATGGCATGGTAGTGAATGATGTCTACATGAGTCACATGTTATACTGTATATGCGAACCCTGAAAAACTGGCATGGCAGTGAATGCTGTGAACATGATCCATCTGGTGCAAAGTAGTAAACTTTCTTTCATTCCAGCAGACAGAGGTTAAACATACAGCTTGATTAACATGAAGCAACTCATTTCAATTGTTCTTACAGACTTCACATTTTCAGTTTACTGTATTTACTCTGGGTTAAAAGGAAAGAGCTGCAAAGCATATGCCACATACAAACTTTCATTGGCAGCATTTCACAAGATGTTGTACACTAAGTGTTACTTAAACCTACTTTCCAGCGTCTTTAAAATGAAGAAGAGACAAAAATATTCCCAGGTGCAAACATTTGAGTAGTCGGCTTTACTAAATGATTAATGCACTTTGCTTATGTGTTGTCCTCAGGAATAGTTGGGTTAAGTGCAAGACTTAATAGTTTGGCTTTTGGGCACTCGAAAATCAGCATCTAAAGTGTCAGATTTGGAGTTGTTGATTTGTAGGATCTGTTATTTTGTGGTGTGGTTGGAGATTCTTCCCAAGTTTAGACAGACTTCATGTCCGTCAGGGCTAGCCGCCGTTGCCTTGTGCTGATTCAGTCGTTTAACAGTTAGGGTTCCATGTTGTGGTCATGTTGTTGTCTTATTTTGTGGCATGGTTGTGTGTGTGGTCACTGCCTTGTTTGTTTGTGTATGTGGCCTGTGTTTGTCGTCAGTCAGTTATGTTTCTTGAAGTCATTTTTGGACTTGATATTATTTTTTATGCATTCACTCATCTGATAAATTCCTCCTCTAGATCACTACGCAAATACCCACAGGGACAAGCCTTTCGTTAGTTGCACTGAGTCTTATTCTGTCTGTGAAAGTCCGTCTTGTACCTCTGGTTTTGCTAACACGTGTTTTTGATTACAAGTAGGCAACCTTGGGATTTATATTTTAGAAAACTGATGTTTCAGCTGTTGCTTTTATAGAGTATAGGCCACTGCAACTACTCTTAGTGGCTCGGACGGAAAGATGACTTTCAACCAATCATGGTCTGTTTCTTTTCTCTTGACTAACAACAGGCATGCTTCCTGGCATGGGCCCACCTTTAGTTTCCATGATGCACCCACAGCTGGCTCTCTCGGCAGCTCCTGCCTCCATGGCCGGATCATTGCAGCTCCCTGAGTGGTCAGAGTACAAAACGGCTGATGGGAAAACATACTACTACAACAACCGAACACTGGAGTCCACCTGGGAGAAACCACAGGCCCTGGTGGAGAAAGGTAGGCGCTGCTGACGAGTGCACACACACATCTTTTGTCTGACTTGAAATGGTGAGATGATCCACTTGATTTGGGCTTTTTACCTGCAGCTGCAAGCTCATAAACTCCACCCACTTTGATATCCGAGCACAAACATTGCTGTCAGACAAAATGCACAGCTATACCCTTAACAGCCCCGATCAGAGATTAATCGTCCTTAGATTCACTTGTTTCACTTGCAGGTATGAGCAGTAATACGCAGGCTGAAGCCCACCTCTTTATTAGGTATTTAGGGAAACTGAGCATCAAACTAGGGTCTGAAAAATCACAAAATCTAGCAGAAGTTCACCAAGTCACAACACCTAGAGCATGATCTTTATTTCGGTTTTGACTCAGTGTGTGCTAGAAGAAAAGAGGCCAAACAGGTCCGTTGTGTTTGTGAGCAAGAGAAAGAGAGGCAGTATCAAAGCGCTGAATTTAAAAAAATGCTACTCCATAAATAAACATAGTTGGGCACAAATATACCTTGTTATCGGCATCAGTCTATAATTGCTCCCGGCACTTGATGATTTGCCACCAAAACTCTTGTTTGAGGCACCTTCACTTCAAACACAACTTCTAGTTACTCACCGTGTATCTCCGTTTTCAGAAAAAGAAGCGGAAAAGATCAAGGAGCGTCTGGCCCAGGAGGAGGCTGAGGCGATTGAGATGGAGGATGAGGAGAACAAAATAGAGAACACTAATAATGAGAAGGAGGTACGTGAAGAGCGGTATTTCCAGGTTGAACAACAAAGAAACCTACGTTTTCTCTGTCGCAAAGCTTTGTTGTTTTATTTATTTATGTCAGAAGTGCTTTGTTACTTTGACCGTAACTAAATACAATATTGTGTAAGCATTTTTTAAAGGGTTATGTAATCTCTAATAATTTTTAAAAATGCTGTATGTTGATTAGTGTGTGTGGTAGTAATATGAAATGAAGGGAACACGTTTTTGTTAAGAAAAAAATAAATAGAAGATAACAAGATGTAGTTAAACAGAAGGGATCTCACAGTCATGGCGAGCATTGTTTTTTTCTCTCTGTCTTTATCAAGGAGCCTAAAGAGGAAGAGATGACTGAGGAAGAAAAGGCAGCTCAGAAAGCCAGGCCCATAGCCACCAACCCGATCCCCGGCACACCATGGTACACACACCACATCCCATCCTGCTCAATCTGTCCACTCCACTTTACTGCAGTTAATCTAATGCATTATCCAAAGCAGGTTAAGCCTAGGGCAGCTGTGCTTGGTTGTAGGGCTGCTTCAGCTCTGACTGGTGGGAGTCCCAGGCTACGTCTGTAGAGTTACTCCACTGTGCTGTTTGATTCAGTCCTTTTCTGATAATTACTGAGACTCCTCAGAGAAAACTAACGCACTCTATTTTTCAATCAGGTGTGTGGTGTGGACAGGTGATGATCGCGTGTTCTTCTACAACCCGACAACACGGCTGTCCATGTGGGACCGGCCCGAGGAGCTGGTTGGTCGAGCTGATGTGGACAAACACATCCAGGAGCCGCCACACAAAAGAGGCCTGGATGACGGCAAGAAGACAGGTGCAGACGAACACGGACAATCGCAGTCACAGATTGTTTAACCTTTGATTGATTATATTTAATAATTACTGTTGACCTTCGAGGGGGGACTGATAAGTTCATGCCCTGAGGTAGAAGGCTTTGGGCTGTCAACTGCGACCTCCTTCTAAAGGGCTCACCCACGGAGGTCCATGAGGACATTTAGACAACTGTGGGAGAGGGTGCCCCTTCTTACAACATGGTGAAAAAGTGGGATGCTGAATTTAAACATGGCAGAGAGAGAGATGACTGCCCCAAGGCTGATTTCCACCTTCTTAGACAGTGCTAACTTTACGGTTTCTATTAGCTGAAACAGAAATACATCAATTTATAAACTTCAAATTTCAGAATAATCAAAGACTCGAACTACACATAGGTACAATGAGAGCTTTATAATTCATGTCCCTCTACCCGAAGCAACAACCTCAGCAATCAACCCTTGTAGTTTTTTTGTTAGTAGCGTGGATAATTTAGAGCAATTACATGTTCAAAGTCACAAAACGAGTAGATAATAGAAACCCTGTACACTACAGTCTGTGTGTGTGTTTATTTATTTACTTTTTTATGTGTGTGATACGCAGGTGTAAATAAGGAGGAGCCAGAATTAGCAATTGCTACTGAAGAGAATCAGGATGAGGAGCCAACCAAAGCCAAAAAGAGGAAGTGAGTCATACATTTTGCTCAGTTTTTAGTGCAACATTACAAAAATACTGCAAAAATTTAAGAAGTTCCCTTTTTCCTCTTAAAATAAAATCGTCCCTCTCTTGTTTTTCTTCTTTTGTTTCTGATGTGTTTGTTCCTGTCTCTAATTATTTCCATCTAACGTGATGTTTGTGGTTTTATTATCACAGGAAGGAGGATGTGAAGGAAGCAGACTCTGAGAAGGAAGCAGCAATGGAGGCAGAGCTCAGAGCTGCCAGAGAACGAGCTATAGTGCCACTAGAGGCCCGGATGACCCAGTTCAGGGAAATGCTGCTAGAGAGAGGGGTAACACAAATTTCATGCATAGGTCAATACATACTTTAACACAGAAGTTGTCAGTCTTTTGTTTGAGGGCATTCTGCTGCAGGACTGGTCTTTTAGACAGCCAGAAACTTATGTATCCTTTGAGCATTGTCCTAACTTGTCATTTACATAATCTAAATAGTTTTGTGTTAAATTAATATTATCTATCCATCTCGTGTAGGTGTCTGCATTCTCCACTTGGGACAAAGAGCTCCATAAGATTGTGTTTGACCCACGTTACCTTCTGCTCAACCCAAAAGAGAGAAAACAGGTTCAGTTTTTCAATGTGTTTCTCTCTCCTCCCTCACTGTTACTTACTCTCACCTCTCAAAGTATTGTATCATATTATGACCATTGAACCTTCCATCATATTTTTGTGATTCTGTCCACTTCAGGTGTTTGATCAGTATGTGAAGACGCGAGCAGAGGAAGAGCGGAAAGAGAAGAAGAACAAGCTGATGCAGGCCAAAGACGAGTTCAGAAAGATGATGGAGGAGGCAAAGCTCACACCTCGGTAAAGAGACAGATGAGCTACAATAATGTTTAACTTAATTAATTTTATAGTATATAATATGGTATTCATATGATTTTTTTTTATCTTTACAGAACAACATTTAGTGAATTTGCAGTGAAACACGGCCGAGACCCGCGATTTAAAACCATAGAGAAGATGAAGGACAGGGAGGCGATTTTCGTGGAATTCATCACCACTATGAGGAAAAGAGAGAAAGAGGACTCAAAGTCCAGAGGAGAGAAGGTATCACTCCCTCACGCATTCACTCAAATGTCAGCCTCTTTATTTCTCTGCTATGTACCTTTGAACAAGTTACTGAAGTTCTGCCTTCAGGAGGAATCTTGTGAACTTGCTGTCCATAGATTGTAGAAAATTTCTAAACAGTTGTGTGTGTGATTTGCTCCCAGGTGAAGTCAGACTTCTTTGATCTCCTGAGTGAGCAGCACATAGAGGGAGGCCAACGCTGGAGCAAAGTAAAGGAGAGGCTAGAGACTGACCCAAGATATAAGGCTGTGGAGAGCTCCGCGCTCAGAGAAGAACTTTTTAAACAATACATGGAGAAACAAGCCAAGGTAGGAGCAGTTGTCTGTATGGAATGGGGGCGGGGAAAACACGGATGCTGATGACGTACTCACACTAGGCCCAGTTGTCTCGTACTGTGCTCAAACACAAACTCACATTGCTCCAGCCTAACCAAGCTTTAGCACTTAGCTGCCTGATTAACAGAGTGCCTCCTGAATTTTTTTTTTATCTTGGCCTGACATTGCTCAATCGTCTTCTGGTGTCTGCGACCAAGAAGATAGTCACAGATTTTTTTTCATATCTTTATCCAATTGACTTAAGCTGCTGTTGTCTGCACACGTCAAACAAGCCCTCCCAGTGTTGCCTTTTTTTGGTGTTACGGGCCAGTTCTCGTGCATGTGCAACAGTACCGTGCTGAAGTCCATCTCCTCCAACCGTGCCAGGGCTAAGAAAGCACACAGCACTCACAGTAATCACACAAACTGGACTTTTGAGGGTCAAACGTGCTTGGGCACGGCACAGATTGCTTCATGTGAGTGCAACCTTAGAGAAAGAAGAAGAGGAGAAGTGTAAGTGGGCCCTTAGAAGCATAGGGATTCATGACAAAAATTGATTTTCTCAATATTAGTGAAAAGGCTGATGTTGACAGAACATCAAAAGTAAAACTCAACCAGGCAGCACCTGATTGTCAACAGCATACACATATTTTTATTTTCATGGAATTCCTCTGCCCAAAAGGCAGTTGTTGCCAACATTTTTTGTTTTTATGACTAAATAATTAAATTTGCTAGATTAATATTGTCTCTGTTGTCATCCAGAGACTCACATTATGAAGCAGGAACAGCGATCAACTGTAACAAAAGAGACAGACTGACCAACACAGTGTTAAATGACTCAAATCAACACTGAAGTTAGGAAAATGACTCTGTGCTCAGGCTGTTTGATCTCAGAAATCCTGCGTCTGCCCAACGTCTTCTACCACAGTGGCTTTCCTGATGCTAACAGTACTGCAGAGAAGCTGCCCTCCACTGTTGGAGACATAATATTGGTAGCAAAACAGTGACACACTTTAAAATTGGGAGAAGCATTTAGGCGTTTATGTTAACCCACTGATAACTTTGTTAGTAACTAACTCTGATTTACAGCTGGTTTGGTTTCATTTCTCATTTCCAGTGTTTCATAACTAACAAAATTGACTCAACCACATCTGTCATCCTCCACAGAGTGTTGACATCGAGAAGGAGCGCGAGTTGGAGCGGCAGGCTCGCATCGAGGCCAGTCTTCGAGAGAGGGAGCGGGAAGTGCAGAAGGCCCGATCAGAGCAGACCAAAGAGATTGACCGAGAGAGGGAGCAGCACAAAAGGGAGGAGGCCATCCAGCATTTCAAAGCTCTCATGTCAGATATGGTGAGACGCTCTGCAGCTTCTGTCTGTCTCAATGAAACTTCTGTGTGCTTCATCACCAGTCTTTTTTTGTTTGTTTTTTTTAAACAAATTGTCATAAGATTTGATCAGAAAAATGGGGGAAAAATAACTCATTCTAGATGGAAGTCATCTTCATTCTGAACCTCTGCAAAAACAAATGAGATTTACGGCTGCGGTTGTTACTGATGGGCTCATCATAATCATATAGGATATTTTCGAGCTCTTTCTAATGATTAAGAAATGCGTATATGCTGGCAGAACATAAGACTCTATACTGCCATTATTGTTTTTACTTTTTTCTAGAAAGTCTGATTCCACAGAGCATAAAATAATGTATACATTGCCTCTGTTTCCAAAGTGTTTTTTGTTTGTTCATTCCTCAGGTACGATCCTCGGATGCAACGTGGTCAGATACACGTCGTAACCTGCGAAAGGACCATCGCTGGGAGTCGGCTTCACTGCTGGAGAGAGAGGAGAAGGAGAAGCTGTTTAACGAACACGTAGAAGCACTGGCCAAGAAGAAGAAAGAACATTTCAGGCAGCTACTGGATGAAACCAGCATGGTAATAATTTTGTCTTTATTTGCTGATCTGTAGTATTGATTTTATGTGCATTTACGTGCTTTAGTGGTTATTTTTATCTGCTTGCTTCAACCTGAACCCTTACTTCATTTAATAAACTTACTGACAGTTTTTTTTTTGTCTGTGTTGTAGATCACTCTGACAACTACATGGAAAGAGGTGAAGAAGGTTATCAAGGAGGACCCTCGCTGTATCAAGTTCTCTTCCAGTGACAGAGTAAGAGTTTAAATGAATAATAACTCGGTGTAATCATTAACATCAGCTGCCGTCTTTCATAAAATTTGAACCCCAGTAATGGCGTGGCTGACACTTTAAATGGCATCTTAAAGTTTAATATCAAATGCACATGCAGTTTATCTGAGTTTTGGTGTCTGATGTCTTAATCTGTGTTTGCAGAAGAGACAGCGAGAGTTTGAAGACTACATCAAAGACAAGTACATCACAGCCAAAGCTGACTTCAGAACCCTGCTGAAGGAGACAAAGTTCATCACATACAGGTCTGTACATTCACTTAAAAATCAAAAATATTGCAAATTATTTTGTTGCATTTATGTTCAGTAAGCGAAACCTGACAGAACTGAAGCGCAGGTGTATTCAACTCTTAAATGTCTTTTTTTTAACTAATGCCAGTTTAGACTTGTCAAAGAATATTTATCATACACTTTCTGACATTTACATCAACCACTTTTCACATTGGCATAAATTATATCCACATCACAGCAATTACTGAGGAAGAAAAAAATGTCACTTAACTTCTCTAAAACAACGGTAAAGAACAACAAGAGCAAATGCCGTTTGTTGAGTTTTCGTATGAACGGTTTCCGTCAAGCATTGTCACATTTAAAAGGTTTTATTTAAACAGAATTTGACGCAGTGTGCACTCCACATAAAACGCACTGGGGCTACATCATTTACAGTGTACCAGGGAAGAAAAGCTGAAACAGCTTCAGCGGTCTGGTACTGTACTGTGTACTCCAGTACTGTGGTTTAGCTCAGCTAAAGCACGTTAGCCTTTCGGTAGTTGGTCGCTGCAGAGTGATGATAGGGGAAACACTGAAGTTGCATTTGAGTGGACAAGCTGCACACTGCCTGTTGACGGATCCTTTTTGTCTTACAGGCTGTCTCTTACGTTTTTATAATCCCTGACCACTCATCTTGTTTAGGTTAAAGTGACTTTGCTGCAAGGGAGAGCCTAAAAGTTTAAAAAAGTATTACACGAGAAGACCTAAAAGCAGCTGTTGTACTCATTTTTTTATATAATCTCCTGTACATACAGAGGACAACATTCATACTGACTTGCTTCTGACTGTCCTTCACCTCTCACATCCTTTCCTTCCATCAGGTCAAGAAAGCTCATCCAGGAGTCGGAGCAGCATCTCAAAGATGTGGAGAAGATCCTTCAGAATGACAAACGGTACCTCGTTCTGGAGTGTGTCCCTGAGGAGCGCAGGAAACTCATCATGTTCTACATCGAAGACTTAGACCGCCGTGGCCCACCACCTCCTCCCACCGCCTCCGAGCCCACCCGTCGCTCTACTAAGTGACCAATCACATTATCTTCTTGGCCGGCACCCTTCTCCTCCTTGCCCTTTCTTTGGCCAGAGCATGACCTCCCCCTAACACCCCCGAAACCCCGCCCTCCAGGCCCACGGCTGGCCTTGCAGTGTTATATCTGGGGGTCATGTCGCTTAGAGATGTACCATAGAGATGAACGGTTAAGGTCTCTGTGTTATGTCACCTCTTAGCCCTGAAATAGCCCTGCATTTAAAGCAGCAGCAGGGAACAGAGGTCCCCTGATCTGAAGGTGACCCTTGACCCCTCACCTCTGACTGACTACACGAGAGGGAGAGGGATAGTGAAAAGGCTGCTGCCCGAGCAGCCACAGTGGTGTAAGATAACTGATGTAAATGAAGCTGAGTGTGTGTGAGGATGCGTCTGTGTGTGTGTGTGTGTGTGTGTGTGGTGCGTGCATCAGTGAGCGTGTGCATGTGTCTGAGGCGTCCTAAAGCCTTACTGCTCCACTGTGCCAGTCATTGTTCAGCGGCTCAGTGTGAATGTTAGTTTCTGCTCAGTGGTTTACTCCGATGTCGCAGCAGTTTCTCTGTTGAATGAAATAAAGCAACTTCCACTGTTTTTCAATATGTCGTCCTGTGGATTTTTTTTTTTTTTTAATAAATTAACATCTCACGCAGCTTTGACAGATTAGTTTGATGTATTCCCTTCCAATAAGTATGCGTTCATAAGTAATAGCAACTATTATATGTACATATTTTAAATGAGAACTCCCCACAAGGGTGCTAGAATGCAGATGTGTAGCTACATTACAGGAAACAATGCAACTATAAAACTGCACTATTTTCCACTTCTGTCCCCAGCCTTAAAAATAAAGGAGCAGCTATGATAACATAAATAATAGGCTTTACTAAAAGTTGCTAAACTGCTACAAGCTTTGAATATGCAAAGTAAAAGTGTTGCCCTCACACTGAGGACAGATGAGCGAGGAGGTGAACCGAGCGCACGCGTGCTGTCATTGGTCCAAACGAGCTCGCTTTGACATCACGTGATGTTGCCGGACGTGGACTGGCCACTGTTGAATTGATCTGCATCATCATCATGACCATTATCAAGCCGTCTTTTATGCAGCATGTCCAACACATATAAAACGCAGCCATTTGAATATACAGCGACAGAGTCAGCCGACATGTAAATGACTTTTTTTCTGAACAGACTGTGCGAAGGAAAGAAAGAGAGAAGAAAGCGTTGACGTTACGTGTTGGATGTAACGTTACTGGCGCTGCACTGCGTCCGCCTGCCTCCTTCCCTCCCGGTTATCTCAGCGCTGTTGCGGCCATGGGTGGCTGTCTTCTCCCGCTGCTCGTCTTCGTGCTGACAGCCCGCTCGGCTGTCGGAGACCCGGCGGGATCCGCTCACGTCGACGGAGCTCCGCCTTCTAAAATAGGCAAGAAAAGCGGTGTTAAAACATCAAAGCCAGCCGTTTAGTTAAACGTTAGCCGATGTTAGCTAGCATTCAGAGGGTTACAAGCTAGTCTGAATGAGAGGTGATGATATTCACTAAGCTAACATTAGCTTACTCCTCTGCATTGTGTTTCATTGAGCAGACATTTAAAAAGCGCATTTCTATAGTTTATTAATGTGACGTGTATTCCCGCAGGATGTTACAGCTGCAGTATTTCTGCAAGTCGCCAATATTTTGTAAGCTAGATATGATGTTACAGTTGATTTTCTTAATAGTAGATAACTTACTTGGAGACAGTATTGCCCACCAATATAATAAGTGTTATCCATGCAATAAAGGGCAGTTAGCTTCGGTTTATGGTCACTATGGGTTCAAACCTTTCACCTTGACTCGGATCCTGGCACAACCTTATTTTCACCTGGCAGCATGTGCACCTGCTCATATAGCTCACTAAAATATACCCATTTAAGTTCATGATTATATTATAGTTACATCTATGTTGCAACTATTAGTTTTTTTGCTAGTACAGA
>JAPZDX010000006.1:15470761-15481602 GCA_029783625.1 Naso annulatus | reverse complement strand
GGGCTAGTTAGCAAACTAAGTGAGGTGCCATAAGGTTACATTATGATGTGTTCAAGGCCCTGTCAGTAAAATAACTATGAGGCAAAGCTAAAGAAAACGTTATCATGATGTGTTCAAATGTAATGTTAAATGCAGCTGTGCTCCCTCACTTGTTTGAAAAAGTGAACACACACAAAACAAAACAAAGCTTTTTAAGAATCTGCACTACTCTCATGGACTGTGATAGAATAAAATAGGGGTAAATGCATTTTGATCACGTAGTCTTCTGACTCTTCGACTCACTGCTCTGCCTCAGGTGATGGAGTTGGAGTCAAAGTTGAATGAGGCGAAAGAGGAGATGACACACGGAGGATCTGTGGGTCAGAAGAGAGACCCCAAGGAGTGGATCCCCCGTCCCCCAGAGAGATACGCCCTGAGTGGCCACCGCGCCCCAGTCACGCGTGTCATATTCCACCCTGTGTTCTCTGTCATGGTCACAGCCTCTGAGGATGCCACCATCAAGGTGTGTGTTTATAAACTTGGTTTATACACTGAGCTGCTGTTTAATTAGCTGAAGCAAAGCTGCACCTGATACAGTCTCCTACAACAGCCCCACCGTAAATCTTTATTTTATTAATGAATCTTATATTTAGTTTGTGTTAGCACCACTGTCTGTGGGGTGAGGCTGGGTATCATTAAGAATAATTAGATACCAGTACAAATGCTGATTCGTAGACTTTGATACCAATTCCTAAACAATATTTTTTTCTGTACCAATTTGGTATAGTGCTGGTCCTCAAGATGTCTGCTGTGAAACCTGTCTATTAGATCTTGGCACAATAAGCATGCTGCATGCGTATTGGCTCACTGATGCTGATGAGATGAACTCGTGGTCATTCGATACCACATTTCAATACCTGACATTATTCGATACTCAATAGTATTGGGGAAGTTCAGCCGGCACCAGAAGTGTTGAAGTTTGATACCCAGCCTTGTTGTGTGGATGAAAAAATATTAGAAAATCCATTTAATCTGATACGATATATTTCACATCTCTACAGCCTCAAGAGGGCTGATGGAGTAAGATCAATACCTCTCTGGTACTGTTTCAGTAACACTGGGTTTTTCTGTTTATGTGTAATGGATCGTATTACAGCTTGGTGTAGCTTCATTACTACTGGCAACTGTGTACAAATGTATCAAATGTATCGCAGTTCACTGGGATGGATGGTAGTGAGAAATTGCATAATTATGTGATGATACAATTTGCAAAACGCTTAAAATAAAATTTAGGAAAATTTTCTTTCAAAGGTTGGGGGAAAAAAATGGAGCAGCACATATTGAATAACTGAAATAGTGCCTTCAAACACTGTTCTCTAGTCAAGACTCCTGTGGCTGATGTAATAACTTTTCTAACGTGAGTCTTGCTTTGAAAATGTGTCCTAGCGTGAATGAAAGCTCAGTGATGGCTGCATGCAGTAGCTTTCATAGGCAAAATCAGTTAGCGTTGCAGCACACTGCACGTCGCCTCTGCAGCCCTGACCCTTCAGATCAAAGCTGTACTGCAGATCTGAGCCGTTCTCTCTTTTCATCCTCTCTGCTTCTGCTTTAACACGCTTTCCCTCCTCTGCCTCCTCCCTTCATTCTCCTCCCTCCCTGCTTCCCTTCCCTCCTCACTGTTTTTGCTTTGTCACTGCTCATCTACGTGGAGATGGGCTGATGCTCTTGTTTTCAGAGGCAACGCTGCCAGACAGCAGCACCTTGGACAACATGCAAATCTGAGTCTCTTTCAGCCTATCCCCCTTCTTTCCTTACCAGCTTTTTTTTCTTTTTCTTATTTTCTTCTGTTTTGGTAAATTAAACACTTGAATGGGTCAGCAGATTGTTCATTTCTCAACAATATTGTGTTAAAGGGTTTGAGTACATTAACTGTGTGTTCCTGCAAAATTTTCAGCATTGAAATTCAGTTTTATGTCAAAATAACCTGCAGCTCATCCTGCTCGTTGATAGTTGCACAGAACATATTTGTCACATATGCAAATAAACACTCAGATCTTTCTGTTTGCAAAGACCAAATGTGGTTTTGTTTTTAACCGGCTGACCAAGTGAAGTTGGCAACACACAGAGACGAATGGATAGATTTTTCAGGAGGAATACCTCATGGTATAGCACTGGCCGCCCAATTAATTAAGAGTTTATCTCAGTCAGTTTATCAGGTTTCTTCATACTCGGTGACTTTTTTTCTCCCTCCTTAGGTGTATAGTGAAGTTAATAAAATTATTTGAAAGACACGATCAGTTCAAAAAAATCTGGCAGCATGTTTTGTGTGCATTTAAAGCAGACATGAGTTGAGCTTGCAGTCCTTCAACATGGCACTGGACACACACACACACACACTCTGATGAAAGAATGCTCTAACAGCAGGTGCAAACAGCCTCAGTTAAATTTGACCAGTGTCAGTCAGTTCACAGTCACATTTATAGCAGCTCTGTTTGATAAACTTTGATCGTGAGACTCAAGTGGCTCACTTGCTAACACTGTCCTCGTCTGATTGTAGGTGTGGGATTATGAGGCAGGGGACTTTGAGCGAACCCTGAAGGGACACACGGACTCTGTGCAGGACATCTCCTTTGATCAGACAGGAAAGCTGCTGGCTTCATGTTCAGCTGACATGAGCATCAAACTTTGGGACTTTCAGGGGTTTGAGTGCATTCGAACAATGCATGGTAAGACATGTTTACAGGACTAACAATGGCTACAGTAGAGAAGCACCTTTTAAAGGTGTTATTGTGAATAGAAAATTTGAAATGTAATATTTTGTTAACTGCTTAATTGAAGTTTACTTTTAAATTCTCTCAATAAGTTTTAAGATATTCTCAGAACAGCTGCAGAACTAAACTCAACTCTCTTGTTATCCAGGCCACGATCACAATGTGTCCTCTGTAGCCATCATGCCAAATGGTGACCACATAGTGTCTGCCTCCAGAGACAAGACCATCAAGATGTGGGAAGTGGCCACTGGGTAAGTGAGGGGGAAGCCTCTTTCTACCAAGAGCTTCAACAGAAGTTTTGATCAAGTTTTACATTTAACCATGTTTTTTTCCTGATAGCAATTTACCTATTTTTAAACTTCTATCACATGCTCATGGAGGAAGTTTACACTGTGCTAGTTTTCACAGCAAACAAGACACTTATGTTGCAGTTCAGCCTTTCTTTTATGTGACAACGACGTGCTGGCACCCCTGAAACCACAAACATTTGAGGCTGGGTTCCAGAGTGGAATCTTTTAAAACCGCAGCCTTCTTTCTGGCTGTGTAAACTGGCAAACCAAAAGCCTGTGACAGTGATGAATACGCTAATGCTAATGCTAGCACAAGTCAATGCATTCCACTCTAGCCACTACCAAACTCCAGTCAAACACTCCACAGTGCTTCCAAAGCAAGTTGAATATGGCGACAGTCTATGGAGGCGAATTCGAGTGTTCATAGCTTAATCTTAGAAGTCAAACTGCGGCTGAATATCTTTAATTTGTGGCTTCTTAGGGCGTAGCAGCAACACAAAGTAAAAAACTCTAGGCATCTCCGATGGTATGTCATTACAAACTTACACTGCCGACTACTGGCCTGTCATGCACACTACAGCACTTTCGGTTGTTCATGTAAATGCAGGGTTTTTTGAAAGACGCAAAGGAAAGACTTTTACGTTCTCAGTAGGGCTGATCCCGTCTAAACGTGGCCTTAATTTTTTCCATAATGATATTACACAAGTTTTAGATAAATTTACACTAAAAGCTGCTCTTTTAACTTCCAATATTCTGCAGGTACTGTGTGAAGACATTTACAGGTCACAGGGAGTGGGTGAGGATGGTGCGTCCCAACCAGGACGGCTCGTTGATCGCCAGCTGCTCCAACGACCAGACGGTGCGCGTCTGGGTGGTCGCCTCGAAGGAGTGCAAAGCCGAATTGCGGGAGCATGAACATGTGGTGGAGTGTATCGCCTGGGCCCCTGACAGCGCTCACCCCACCATCCTGGAGGCCACTGGCTCAGAGGTATGTGCAGCTGCTGAGTTTCCCACAATTGTTTATAGCCAAGTCAAGCGATGTGCACTTAAGTAACAACTAACGCATTTATTAACCAAAACTGTAACATGAAACAAAGAGGCCCATTTCACAAAGGCTTTGGATGTTCTGCGAGCTGGTTATTGAAATTATCAGTAGATTCGATTCCATCAGAAGCTTCCATACTTAGCTTAGCCAGGTACAGTGATTTGTCAGGTTGTCATTATCAGTCTGTCACAAACAGCTGGAGATGTTAAAAAAAACCTTTCCCACTTCGCTTTTATATTTAGGATTTGAGCTTTCAAAAAATGTTCACACTTCTGTATCTGCATCTGTGTTGATTAATCAGTCAAGACATGCTACAGGCTTTATGAAACTGTATGTTGGCACCGCAGTGCTATGAGCCAGAGCAGTAGTTCCCAAAGTGGGGATCGTGAGATGCCCTCCAGAAAACAAATAGGCTACATATTTAAAGTAATTTAATATGGCATATTTATTCTATTGCTGTATAAATTCGATATGTATTCTTTTTAAAATATTAAAAAATAATATCATGGCTGTTAGGCTGTTGTTCTTTTGTGTTGTGTTAATGCCTGTGTTTTCGTAGACCTAATAGTGCATGTGTGCGGCTGTGCACAACTAGGGATGCAGGTGGTGACAGATATCCCAGACACTTAATCGGAAATTTAAATTTCGACTAGTCGACTAGTCTATGAGCGAGAAAATGCTCAGAAAACCATTTTACTGAGCAAGTCTTACCTGTATTCAGAAGCCATTTAGTCTTAATGTTCTTCAAGACAGTTACTAAGCTGTTAATGTAAATGCTGTTGTAATGTGCAGCACTTTGCACCGTTAATAAGATTGTGCACATAAGAAGACATAGCCTAACAACTGACTGAGTAAAAATAAATACATAGCTTCTAAAACAAAGTACATTTCCACTGAAATGTGTGATGTGTGCCACTTCCAGCTATTTATTATAGACAGTAAGTGCACATTACATGGAGAAACCATGAAAATTCAGGCGAGTTAATGAAATAACATTTAAATATCAGTTAAACAGGAATGATTGACGTCACCGTTGTGCAATTCAGTCACTAAGTTATTGTGTATTCAGGTGCATTAACTTGTGGAAGCCTTTGTCTTCCACAAAACACAGTGGCAACAGATCACAGGCAGTCCTTCCAGTGATGAGTTGCGTTATATTTTCTGACCAGTTTACATCACAGTGTCTGTGGGTTGAAGTGGCAAATGTACATGCCTTGGTAATAATATAATAATTTTATTTATATAGCTCCTTTTGAAACAAAATTACAGTTATAAATAGGTAAATAAGATCCCAAATGACAGCAGCCTTCACGGAATGTGGTTCCTCCTCGCTCCGGTCGAGTGGTTATATGCAAGCTTTACCGTACACAGCCGACACACGACCTTGTTATCACTTTTTTCCTCATCAAAATACTGCCAGACTGAGCAGTTTATCCTTCGAGCAGCCATCTCTCTTCGTCCCACTTAAATTTCACTCTTCACCTGCTGGAGTGTGCAGGAGGGGGGAGGGGCAACTGCCTGTAGTGGAGGCTGCGTGACATTGAGAGGCAGCGTTCTACATTGTTAGCTGAACAACTACCAACCGACTAGTATTTCTGTGAGGGAGGGGACATTTAAATGTTTTACCATCTAGTCGCCTACGTCCCTATGCAGCGTTACAATGCCACCTCCGGGGTCGATGGGGGACGCCAGTCACGGGCTGAAAACTTTGGGAACCCTTGAGCTAGAGCTAAAATGTTCACACTGACGTGCCCACAGTGACGATGCTGACGTTCAGCAGGTGTAACGTTTACCATGTTCACAATCATAGCTAAACTGTGATTAGTCTTGTCCAAAATTAACTTTTTGAATCTGATAGATGAAAACATCACCAGCTGAACATTTTTATTCTGCTGCTGCAGAAGTGAATGCATAATGGGTATGACCTCATTGTTTAACTGTTCAAACACTGCAGTAAAACATGTTGAAAATTATTATGGAGATACTTGGGGAGCTGTTGTGCAAAAATATTGCCAAGTTTGCTAGAAATGAATGGGATATTGTGATTTTAGCGTCTATTAAAATACTGAAGTGAAAGAACGAGACAGTGATGACAGATGTAGACCTTTGTATGTTAATGAAAGAAAACTGGAAGAACAAGATTCTTTCCCGGTCTAAACAACATTTGTGGCTGTTGGAGTACAGATTAATTAGTTGGTGCACTTTAATGCAGCATAAGTCGGCTGTCAGTGTGTGTATGAACCCGACACACACACACACACACGCAGACAGCAGAGGCAGCGTGTCTGTGACTCTCTGCAGAGTTTTCTATTCTATGACTATTTTGGCAGATTGCCCTCTGAGATTTATCGCTCTGAGATTTTTTTGGCAGGTGTTAATTTCACACCCTGTGTTTGAGTGAATTACTAATATCATTAATAATTTACTACCAATGATCATTTAAAGAGATTAGATTGTGAATGCATATTTAAATTTTTCATTTCATTGCTGATTGGAATGTCATTATTTATGTAAATATTTAATAGTTTTTGAGTTTTGGATAACTTAAGATTTTGGACTGATGTTGATGTTAGATAAGAAGTCGCACATATTTCCATTACAGTTGCAGTGAGGAAATATTTCCACCGGATAATAAACTCATGACAACAGCAACATTATCGATTAAACTGTGCGTATTCTATCGAGCGCTGTATTAAGGGACTGCAAATACAAACCAAACTCCTCCAACTCACATGAAGAGCATTTAACAGCTGAAACACAAGTTCATTTTTTATGATGAAGTATTCACAGGAAATTTCATGTTTCAGTGAGTTTAGCACTTTCCACTGTCATTCATCAAAAATGCATCTACAAAACAAAACAACAGCCATTTTCTGTTTTTTCTGACAGAGCTGCAACCTCCAGCTTTAAAGCTGGATAACAACCAAGGCTGCACAATTTCTGCTAAAATGTAAATTACGATTTTTCTACCAGAGAATTCAGATCAGGATTCATGTCATTTTTTCAACAAAGAAATTAATTGCACACAAGTTTAAAAAAAAACAAACAGAAAAAAAGTGCTGTCTATACAGGGCTGTCAACAATCATAACCTGTAATAAAGTGCTGGACTTAAACTTAAGTCTCTTGTGTGGCAGCTGGGACTTTTTGATGTGGTTTTCTTGTCCTTCATTGCCAACTCACACTTGATTTTGAGGAGACGTTGGAGGTGGTTGTAGAGGTTTGCAGTGTTTACTCGCGGTGCTGCAACAGTGACAAAGCATTGCTTGTAGATTATTACTCCTTGTGCGTCTTCATCATGTTTCGTCAGTTCCACACGCTGGAATGTCCACCTGATTTCGTCACGAGTACATCATTACTCTCTCTGGTGCCACCATGATTTTTCTCAACGGCGCTCATTTTTTTCTTTTATGTGTAAAATGTGGCTCCAACTTCATCATGTAAACTGACTTTTGCCTCCTTCCTGCTTGTCTACACGTGACACTGCCGCTGCCATGTCTGGTTACTGTAGCAACAGTAAGTGACAGCGAAGCGTTGTAAATGAGGAGGAGAAAGGAGAGAGGAGATTGAGTCGCATGGCTGAATCATTGGCTTATCTCTGGCCTGACTGCTGAATTTCACTTTCATACAAAGCCCTTAGCCGTGATGTTGTCAATCAATTCTTCTGACACTCGCCCCCCAAAAAAACAAATAAACAACAACAAAAAAGAAGTTCCAAACTTTGTCTCACTGGGGGAAAATTTGCTTTGCAGCAGGTTTCAACACATTCAAAATACAAAAACAATAAACAACGAAACAATAAAAGACAAGATAAAAAAATAAATAATGTACAGTATCTACAGGATTAAAAACTAAATCCACAAAACAAAAGCAGTCATCTGCAAAACATGTCAGAAAAGGCCGTGCATGTTTAAGAGCTAACTCTCCTTAAACCTATCGATAGTCTGTGCTGTGACTGTCCTGCTGCTGCCCACCGCTCAGACTTTGAAGTTAATTGTAGCCTCTGTCTTCCAAGTACTTGGTTGGTTTTTGTTTGTTTGTTTTGCAGCTGATCACTTTTTCTTAATCTTTCATGTGTCTGTTTTGCAGAGCAAGAAGAGTGGAAAACCTGGCCCCTTCCTTCTCTCTGGATCCAGGGATAAAACAATTAAGATGTGGGACGTCAGCATTGGCATCTGCCTCATGACTCTGGTGAGTCTAATCGATGGTTTCCACAAATGTCTCGGTGTTGGTGCTTATTTTTGAGCACAGTGAGTGATAATCAGTCATGTTTCTCCAGGTGGGACATGACAACTGGGTGCGTGGGGTTCTGTTTCATCCTGGAGGAAGATTCATAGTGAGCTGTGCTGATGACAAAACCCTGAGGATCTGGGACTACAAGAACAAACGCTGCATGAAGACCCTGAGTGCCCACGAACACTTTGTTACCTCTCTGGGTAAGACAGCTGCGGTGGAATTCGTTTTGCATCATCACCAAACCCAAGGAAAAAAAAAAACGCCATCTCTGTATTTCGGATTACATATTTTTCAAAGTTGTGGTGATCCTGTTGAAATGATTGAGTTTATCTTTAATGCAGCGCACCTGAACAAATGTTCCCCTCTCTTGCAGATTTCCACAAGACTGCTCCCTACGTGGTGACAGGCAGCGTCGATCAGACAGTCAAAGTGTGGGAGTGCCGCTGAGACCGCCTCCATCTAAAGCCCCGCCATACCACACCCATCCCCCGCACCTCTGCCCTCCTCCTTCTGCCCTGACACCCAGCCCAGCCACTCACCTCTCGCACTCCAAAACATAGTTGACCATGGCGCTTTACCTTCTCCCCATCCCCGTCCTCCTGGCTCCCCCCATCCCCACATCCCTCCACCCCGACAACGGTCCGGCCCTATTAAGATGACTATTGTCCTTTTATGTAAATTATTCTGGATGTAGGGTACGCTTAATAAATGTCACGCAATCTCTGACACATAAACACACTCAAAAGATAAGAAGTATTCCTTGCATGGTGAATCAAACACAAAAAAAAATTGTATACTGTTAAATTTGCCGAATTTGCATACTGTTGTCATTACTTCCTGTCGGGTCAAAGGGTAAATATCCTTGCGTGCTGGCACAGGTGGATTTCGGTTAAGTGACTGACTGCACCCCTCGTTGACGGGGTGGGGGTTTTGTTTTGTTCTACTCAATGCCTCCATTGTTGTGGTGCGTCACTGCGTGAACGGTGATAGAGAGGGTGTGAGGAAAGGAAGCATAGAAGAGAGAGAACGAGTGGAAGCTGTCCAGGAGAAGACGACAAGAACAAGAACAAGAAAAACTGAGGCAAGATGCGGCTCCCTAGATGAATCACATGAGGTTCTGTGGGCGAGTGCACATGTACATGTGTGTATACATTGTGTGAGTATGTGTGTGTTTGTATATTATGACAGGAGAATCTCTCCTCTGTCTCTGCTCTGACGGTCAGAGGACAGAGAGGAGGCAAAGCTTCTCACCCACCGTGTTCATTCATACTAATTCATCTCTTTTAACAAACTTGCTTTCTAGTAGACACTCACAGGACCTTAATGATCCAGAAGCTGCTGAGAGCACAGGCACACGCCCCAAAGCAAAAGTGTGTTTTACAGAGGAAAAAGTCTGCTCACCCTTTTATGAGATTTGTGTTTGTGTGCGTGTGCGTGTGTGGGTGTGTGTGTGTGTGTGTGTCAGCCCAGAGAATCGCCCAGTGCCCTCTCGATCGCTGTTTCTGCCTTGTTAACCCATTGAGGGCTCCCTCACACGGGATTTTCATTCTGCTTTCTGTGGTCACGCTGCTCTCTTTACACACACATACACTCACAAATGCACATACACGCACAGTAAAAGTTGTGTATCAATATATCTGGATGTCATTGTTTGCAACATAATGAAATAAAATTCTGTAAATATGTTAATCTGTTTGTGTGCTTTCTTTAGAGGAAAGGAGGCGAAATTAGATCAAGGGAGAAAAAATGTCTGGAAATCAGACACATTTTTCCGCCAGATGGAGACTAATCTTTTCAAATCATGTTATGGCTGCTTTTACGTCACCCGCTCGCTTAAACTGAACTTCTTCTTGTGAGACTCCTGTAGAGTGACGCTCTGACAGTTAAGTAACCACTGGACGTGACAGTTCAGATGAAATCTTAGGGGTGTAACGATTCAGCGATGTATCAATGCACTTATTTATATCTCTATGGTCAAACTGCATCAATAGGTAAATGGCAAATTATCCTTCTAGTGTCACTTGTGTTGATCTAAAATAATTTTTTAAAGCAAAAGTCGACTCTGTTGATACTAATTAGCACATCAGATGTTACGTGGAAGCATTATTCGCAGTTAAAATGGTAAACAATTGTAAACATCACTCCAGATCATTCTTCGTGCATGCGCATTGTGTCAGCAGTGTCGCATCAGATAACAGCAGAACATGGCAGGGAAGCGTCAGAATGAGAGATTTTCAATCTGCATATGTGGTCCACACAGACTGAATAGAGGCCTTCACTGAATGTTTGTGTAGTTCAGTGTATTTAACTTTTCCAGTGTTTTCCCTCCTCTACCACTGCATAGAAATACTTTTTCTTTTCCTCTGTTCTGGCAAAAAAAACCCTCCAAACCCTTAACTATATTGTTTCCTATTCATTAAAGCATATCGCTCAAAATGACTCCATATCACTCTTGTATCATATTGCCAACTATGTATCATAATACGAATCGTTTTGTTAAAACATATTGTTACACCCCTAGT
>JAPZDX010000006.1:15223856-15240325 GCA_029783625.1 Naso annulatus | reverse complement strand
TTTTGTGCAGCATTGTTTACTTGAATTTAATTCCTCTGGCTAACCAATATGAATACAGTGAAGTACAGGATTTTATGTCAGAACATTGTGTTTTTTGTGGCTTTGAGTAGCATTTAATGCTTTTTTCAGTTTGAAGGGCAGTGTTTGTTTGTTTGTTTGTTTTTATATCAGCACACAATCACCTCTCCGAATTGTTTGTTTACTTTGTAATTCCCAAAGTTTGAGCTCGGATAAACTTGTAATCCTGTTAATTTTATCCTTCAGACTTTGTCAGAGAGCAGCAGCGATGCCAACAACATTACCATATCACGAATTAAAAGTAATGTAATCGTGTTTTAATTAAACCTCATTTGGGTCTGTTACCAGCATGTGGTAGTCAATGCATGTGTGTGTGAGTGTGTGTGTGTGTGTGTAGGTGGATGATTGAGCTTAATTGTGTGTTTTCGTGCATGCCAACGAGAGGGAGTTTGTGCTGTTGTGTATTTGAGTGTGTGGTCCACACGAGTAACACCAGTCTGAGGCTGTTTTCTGATATTTGGAGAAACTCCTCTCATATTCGTGCTTATAATGCTGCTCAGACACTCTCGATGCTTGCCTCATCTCATTGATTCAGTTACTTTTTTTCATTTCTCTTGCGGTTGCTCCTCTCCTCCACTGTGGTATGAATTTACTTTCATGCAGCTTCAATTAAATCAAGTTTGGATGTGTACCTTTATTGTCACTTTTCATGCAGTTACATTCAAAGATATACAGAGATTGTTTTTATTGGTTTTGTTGACTCCTTCCACATACAGTGTGTTGCCTTTTGGATACAAATTTCAGCCGATTCAGACTGAAACCATTTGAAACCAGACAGGATAAGAGGAAAACTGCTGCTGCTGAATCCAGGGTGTCTGGGGGGTTGGGGGGGTTGATGGACTGGCAGCTGCCTGGCTCAGAAGAGAAAAGAGACTAGAACAGCTTAAACCTACCACGGTGTGAGATTTATTCATGCTGTGTGTGTGTATGTGAGTAAGTCTGCCAGGGTTCAGCTGATATGGGATTCTTTGAAGGCTGATTCTGATATGTTTGCATTAAAGGTTCCTATAGCTGATAGTCTGCGCCTGACATTTGAGCATTTTAAAGGCAAAAGTGAGAAAAAAAAATCTACCCATCACCATCTATTTTTATTTTTCAGGTGGAGAGAGCCTCGAAAATAACATTTAGACCATCATGTCGCACTAAAACTTCCCCTGAAAGCCATTAAAAATTAAATTGTTCCAAGGTTTAGCTGCTCAAATTGAATTCCAGGGGAAACCCTGGGATAAATTGAGCTTTTAATTTAGCAAAACATGACTAGATAATTAAATGAGGACATAAAACCTGCAAAGAGAACACAGGATCTGCGTCCACGATGCACAACACTGACTGACAAGTAACAGGACTGGAGTACAGTTGTCACGTCTGTGTATGTGTGTGTATATGTGTGCGCATGTGTGTGTATTCCTTAGTGTATACATCTATTTAAGGAAGATGATGACTCACCCAGTAATCTCCAAATGGAAATGGTGTTACACGTTGAGGATACATCCATCACGTCTCCAGCAGGTGCTGCAGGTCATCAGGATAGTCACACTGCGCAGCTAACTCGTTAGCAGCTCTACCAGCTCCTCACTTTGCCTGTCACCATCCTGGAGTTGGCAGTAATTCCTAATTTTATGGTCTGTGGACAGCAGGGGCGACAAACTATGTTAAAGTTACCGTGGCTAATGTCATTACAGGCTGTCAAACGCTCTTTATTTTAGTTATTTAGCTGACAGCTTACAAACAGTGAGCAGGTGAAGCTTCATTGACTTTCTCAGAGGCACTCTGTGTGTCCTAGTTACACGCCGCACTGTATACCAACACAAACAGTGTTTTTTCTTTCATTATGCAAATACAGCACACTCCTAGTGGAAAAAGTGCTTAGATCAAACACACTATGCACACTAATGTGACCATGCAATACAAAATTGCTCCATTTTTGAGTGTGATGTTGATGGAGACCATTTCCACATAATTCAATATGCAAAGGAAATGGAGGAGTAACTTAATAGAGGTCGACTGCTGGTGGATTTTAAAAGGGGATAGTTTAGCTTGCAAAAAGCTGATACTGTGGCTGATTAATTGACTCTCTCTGACAATGAACAATCTTTTACCTTTTTAGAAACTGTATAACTGTTCAATATCAAACACAATTAAATAAATACCTTAATTAATACATAGATCAACATCAAACTAATCCTAAGCAGTCTTATTTGGAGTGTTTTTAGGTTTTGAGCTATGAGCTCATGCTAATCGGTCAAGCTCTACCTCTTACAGCTTTCTGCCAAAATATCTCTCTAACTAAATGAGCTTTTGACAAGTTACTTCATCTTAAAACTGCTCAGTCCTCTAACAGGTACTCTCTCAAAGTTGTTTTTCACTAATTTAATGCTCCTCAGTAATGTATTGAAATCACATTAAGCCACTTGCAGACATACCATACGGGGTGAAAAAGCACGCAGAAAACATTCAGCATCAATAGCTTTAGGTCATATAGTCAGTTTTACCTGAAAGTACAGATATAATTTACTGAAATGTCTGCGCTGAAAGATTCATTTACACAATTAGCATAATTTCATGATTCTTAAGGTAACATAACACTGCACATTTAACAGCACATTTATGAGAACACAGAAAGGATTTTTGGTCTTAACCCCCTCAGGTAAAACTATGCTTAAAGGACATTTCAATTTTCTACTCACCCTTAATTTTCCACAGTTTTAGTTAAACGGTAAAGCTGAAAATCTCATCTTGTTTAGTATTTCTGTATCGCATCCGCAAGCAGCTGGACACTTTGCATCTCTCTCTTTTTCTCTCCCGTACACGCACCCTTTCCCCTACAGGTCTTGATGTTGAATCCAGTCAGTGCTGCATTATTTATGTCGCAGATGTAACTTTCCTGTAGGGAACTTTAAAATTTTAACCCCAGCTTTTAAGGGTGTTGAATACGTTAGAGGACAAGCTCTTGTTTTTGTGAGTGAGGAACTGTTTGGCACAGAGATTTTTCATAAGACTGCGGGATCCCCAAACTTATTGTTTGTCTGGCTGACCTTTAAACTGTATAATATTGCCATTAAGTTATTTATTTATGTCTGGTTGACTTCCAGCATTCACTTGTTTAAAGGTGGGGTGAGTCATTGTTGATATTTGAACTCAACACCAAAACATACACCCCTCCTTCAGTGCTCCTTTAGCTAACATCACAACGGCAACATTTCTTGGCAAACAAAGCAGTAAGCTAAATGTTCAAGGATAAATAAAAGAAAGTAAAGTTACCTGACAAATGATGCATATTTAATTAGCAAAAACAAAACAAGTTACTCACAATCAACATGTTCTTATTCCAGCTCGTCAGATGTTGCAGTTTTTGTCAGAAACCTCTCGGGCGTTGGATACAGACACACAACGTCCCCCATGTACAAACCTTCCTGCAACAAAGCCTTTCTAAACGTGTGGATTACTTTGTGAAAAGTTCACACTTGGGTTGGGTTTAGATATCAAAACTACTTGGTTAGGTTTGGGCGAAAGAATACTGGAATAGGTTTAGAAACATCTTTGCATGGTCATCTCTGTGAAACCGCCACAGGTAGGTTTACAAACCATATGGAATCAGATTTAATAGGCCTACATACCAAAACAGCATGGTGGATCTTCTTGTGTTCTGTTTGGAAAACATGTTATCATACACATAGACAGCTTTTAGTAAGTGACGTGGTTTGAGAGTATCGCGAGATCTCTGTGTTTTCCCATCATGCCTCTGTATTCAGGATTGGTAAAACTCCTATTGCTCCCATTGTATTTGCTCAGTCAGTGATGTTTTACGTCCTTTCTGTCCTGATTGGCCAGTCTACGCTGCGCTTCTTAACCACAACCACAGGTGATGTCAGTACGAGCTGGCTAGTTGTTCGTGCCTTACGCTCTGGCTCACCTCTGCCATCAGTTGGCTCAAGCTCGAGCTGAGACGGATCAGTTTACACCACTGCAACTTTCCCTGCAATGTTTCGTCTCGGTTCAAACTGGACTTAAAAGAGAGAGCGACGACAAACAAAGTTAGCTTGTTAACTCTTTAGCAAAAGTTACCAAACTGTGGATTTAAGTTTTCAGTTTCTGGAGCCTGTTGTACGGTTCACAAACTCAAGTCCCCTGGAAAACAGTCGTGTCCCTCTTTTTGGTACTCTCTACTACTTCGAGTGGAGCTGTTCCTATTGGAAATTAATGTCGATGTGGATGCTTTTCCACTGGAGTTTGTTGAAAGCCCGGCGAGGCTCATACAAACACCAAAGGGTACCTTCTGCATCTGTATGAGTCACCAAAGGACGTGAGAAAACATCAGTATTTAACAGACAGGCAGTGAGACCAGGCTAATCGAGCAGAAACTTAGCAGCTTCTGCATCAATTGTCATCCCTTTCAACTATTGGAGGTCTCTCCACTGTTACAAAGACACTGATGTTGTTTGCACATCTTGTGTATGAGCACCAGCGCCACCTGTTGCTGATTGGCTGGAAGAACTTTGTGAGAGGAATTTGGATGCTGTGTTTGTTTCCCATTCACAGATCCAGGGCTGTGTACAAACATCAATTTTTTTTAAAAAATGTAAGAAAAGGAGCACTTCTTGGACTAAAAATAAGTATGATAGAGGTGCTCTTTGGGTAGGAATATACTAACACTTGAAAAATCAAAAAGAAGATTCCAAGGCATTCTCTTTCAAATGTTAAAATCCCTTTATTTCCACGGTATGGTCATGTCTATGTTTGAGCGTGTTGTTTTTAAGGTCCAACACGACCATACCATGGAAATAAAGGCATTTAAACATTTTAAAGAGAGTGCCTTGGAGTTCTCTTTTTGTTTTTCAAATCTTTTTTTTTTCTTCAATGCACAAAGAGAATGGATTGCTGGCAGAGCACGACAAGGTTTTTGCTGAATTTGACAAAAAAGTGCAATGGATGAGCCTTCAAATGTCCAGTTTGTATGATTTAGTGACCTCTAGTGGTGAAGCTGTGCAAAAATGAATATCCCTCCCCAGTCCCTACCCTTCCAAGTGTGAAGGAAAACCCACAGTGGCAAAAAAAATGCAAAAGGCCATAATAGAGGACTGAGTGGAAAAGGATCTGCTCTTGCTGTAGGTATTAGAGGCTCATTCTAAGGTAATGCAAATACAACACTGGTTATTTCAAAGTACCTACAAATATTATTTTCCTTATCTGCCAAAAAAAAAATCCCCCTGAATCCTACACATTGCACCTTTAACGCATATTTTTCTTGATAATTGTCCCTTTCTCACTTGCGCATTTGCTCATTCACAGACTCAAGAGCCCTCGAACGCACTGTATCACACTTATCTGCTGATTGTTTTTGTATCTCATGCTGTTCACAATCCAGGGTACGCAGGTGAATGTGAATTAACCTGCTTAGGGGTTTTAAATGTAATTTTCCATGATGCCTACGGCACAAACTCTGGCTGACAGGATCCTGCTTTTTCCCTATGGAAGGTCAGCGCTGCAGCAGGACTTGGAATAAGCATGACAGGGACATGGAGTGGAATGGATAATGACAAGATCTAAATGCTAATGAAAATGAGGGTGGATTTGGAGAGATGTTGAATGTATTATACAGCAGGGTTGTGATCTGAAACACTAATCTGCTCTCTCATGTTCCTGCGGCTGCCAGGTTCCCACCTCATGAGGGAGTAAGAAACAGGATCAAGGCACTTCTGCTCTGCCAGATGCAACTTTACAGAGCAGACAGCATTTATATAAGAAGTATTTAAAGTACCACAGTAGTGCTTACAGTAAAGGACTGCGTCTTCTGTGGCTGTATGCTGCTGCGCAAAGTCGGAAAGTTGCAATTCATTTCCCGCTATCTCCAAATGGAAGTTTATCATCACAAGACTCAATTGAAAGCACAAACTCTGCCGCCCTATGAGATAATCCTGTCATTTTGATAAATATACTGCTCTGGAAGAGGTCATTAAAACAGCACATTATCGTCACCTTTCACTGTATGGAGGGAAATAAATAGCCATATCTGAACATAGAGTTTGAAAGAGACACTATAAATTCACTCCGGTCCTTTCCACCATCTGATTTGCTACTGCATGACTTCCCATCTGCTGAACATTTAATGCTGTTATTTTACTTCATTAACAAGGCATCACACTTGAAGCTCCTCCAGACAGTTTCCAACTTTTCCTCAACTCTGTCCCAATAGCATTTTGGCAGTCCATTTTCAGCTCCCTGAAGAGTCAGGAAACATCATCCGACAGAAAAAAGCATGTCCTCGAAAAAGGTTAATGAAAAATATTTACAGTTTTATATTAAAGTTGATAGTTTGACTAACATTATTGAAAGCACACCAACTGAGAATCTGTTCTGAAGTTCCCTTGGCTTTCCTCATCGAGTGATTTCCTGTTTGAGGTTCACTCTAGTTTTGCCTCTAATTCGGTCACTCTCCTTTGCCTCCTCAATCAATCATTTAGAGCATCTGTTGTTCCACCATGCGTCATTGCTGCTACTGAGGATAAGAAGGGTCTAGCTGCAGCGCCACTACAAACCGCGCCCGCGCTGGCATACCACACTACGGTCTTAACACTGGATGTATCAGCATCCTCAGGGAATGAGTCTGAGAACTGAAAATGAAATTGAGAATTAAAAATGAGATTTTAAGAATGCAAATTAAGGCCTATGTTAATCTGCTCTACACAACACTCAGCGCTGGGGAAAGGTCTGGCTCTGCACAGACACATTCTGGTATAGAAGAAAAAATGGTCCGCCTGGTTTGTTTTTCTCTAAACCAATCACAATCGTCGTGGGTGGCCAAAGCCTCAAATACTGTGACTGTGCCTCTGCAAAATAGTGTCGGTGGTAAATTCGTTTTGGTAAAAGATGTGGACATGCGGAAAAAGAGCCCCAGCGTTAAAATGTCTAATTCCTCGTTATCAAAACTTTGCATTTCCAGCGCCAATTGCAGTCATTCCCGCAGTGCACATCTGGTGGGTCAGACTATAATCTGCACAGAATTTAAGGGATCCTGGTCCCCTGTATTTGTTTTGTGTTTTTACTAACCCTAACCATCCTGGGTATGTGTTATAAATCGCTGCTGTGGGCAGTCGACCCCTTAACCCCTAGCCCTCACACACTGATGTGTGCACACCTAGGGTCAACCTCCTTTGTGAATTATTAGTAAAACGTGATATAAAATTCAATATTTATACTTTAATGGTGTCACAAACTATTTGGCTCTTTCTTCAAAACTTTAGCTCATATGCTGATAATTTCAGTTAGCTTAGCTAGCTAAACGCCAGCAGTCACAGCAACGGTTACGTTAGCCACAAAATGCACTGCATAGCTGATGTCATTTTTCAAAGTCTATGACCAACCATCCGCCAACTGCTCTTGATTCATTGCTTCGCTCTTGCTGCAAACCATTTTTGGATGGACAGCCTTTGTCAACTTCCTTCACATCTGTCCCCACCAGCTGCAGCTGGATATACTTGCTGGAGAAGACTAACTTCTTCTTCTGCAGATACATCTACAGTATGATCCTCTATTTGCTGGACCTGCCATAAATAATTCTGTGAGCTGTGGCTGACAGGGACTGCATGGTGAAAACTTGGCTTTCTAAACGCGAATGGTCTCATTTTTCCACAAAAATCACACTATGCAAGCAACATTTACTTAATAATTATAAGTTGAAGTAAAAAAGTTATCTCGCCACTTTAGTAACTGTTTCAAGATCCAAATTAGGCCCTTTGAAGACCTTTTATTGCATGTCATCCCCTTATATTTCTTTGCTCACTCAACTGTCAACAATCTAGTTAAAAAATCTGGGGTGCTGAGCGCGTCTCTTCAGGCCATGTTTTAGTCATGGTCTCATTTATCTAGTGATTAAAGCTGAGGAGGAAGGATAGAAGCATATCTCTATTAGTGAGGAGTGAATGGTCGGAGAGATTATACATTACAGGGACAAAAAGGGCTGATGGCTTCCTGTTTTGATATGTTGTGAAGTCAGACGTGTGTAGACTCTTTACATGACTCCTCACTGTGTATTTGCAAAGCCTGAGGTTTTGCCTATTTTTATTTCTCTGAGGTCACTTGGCAGAATCCAGCTGTGAATGTACAATCCATGTTAAACTCAGAATGAAGTGTATTAGTGAGTCAGACAGCGGGAATGTGCAACACGACGCTGACGATAATTTCAGCTCTCTGACCCAGTGGAGAGGTTCGCTTTGAAGGAAACACAAAGGCGAGCTGCTGACATTTTGTTGTTATGTGACAGAGCGTTTCCTCC
Source organism: Naso annulatus (assembly GCA_029783625.1). Lineage (NCBI taxonomy): Eukaryota > Metazoa > Chordata > Actinopteri > Acanthuriformes > Acanthuridae > Naso > Naso annulatus. The sequence goes on along the minus strand of JAPZDX010000006.1, from coordinate 15,231,975 downwards.
TCCTGTGAATGAATTGCAAATGTTTGCAGCAAAAATCAACAGTGTCTAACCGACTCAACCCCACTGAAAAAAACAAGCACTAAATTGGATTTCTCAACACCTGAGAAGCTGCGCTCGTCCCACGATGAGATTTAGATTATCACCTAGCAGATGCCGCCACAAAGCTGTGTCAATTTGACAGCAGACAGTAATATCCACTAGTGACCATTAGAGATCAGTAGAGCGGATTCAACTCGATAGTTTTCAATTATAACAGATTATTTTTCACTTATTTATATTTTATAATCACCGCTGTGAGAATGGTGAAGCAATAGTGCCAAAGGAGTCACAATATACCCTTTAAACTGATGAGACTGAGACTGATAGGTGACAGTTTAAAGAAAAAAGATGGTACATCAGTTGCTAAATGTTTGGATGTGTTTTAAAAAAGATGTACATCATGAGCTTTTCCTTCACAGTCACCAGATATCAACCCAACAGGACACAAATGAGAGATTTTGGGCCGATGTGTAAAACAGCCTTTTCGATCACCGTCATCAAAGCACAGTCTGAGGAAATATCTTCACAAGAGCACACTTCATCCCTCCAGTAGACTTAAGAGACTAAACTCTCCAAAAAGAAGCAGTGAGGCTGTTTTGGAGACTTGTGACTGCTGCTTATTGATTAATTGACAGTAGGGGTTCCTGAAAGTGTTGCAGCTAGCAATTATTTTCATTCTCCATTAAGCTGCCAATTATCCTCTCACTTAATCACCTAATTATGTGTTCAATAAGACATCAGAAAACAGTGAAAAATGCCCATCACAGTATCACTGGAGCACAAGGCGATGTTACCAAACATCTTGTTTTGTCCAACCAACAGTTCAAAATCCCCCCAAGATGGTCAATTTACTAAATTAAGACTAGAGAGAAGAAACTAGAATTACAGAATTTCTGTAATTTTTTTTCCTTGAAAAATGACTTAAAAGAATTGAAATGAATTTTAAAGGAGTAATCAATTAATCTGCTAATAACTGTAGTTTCTGTATCAGGTTAAAGATAAAGGTACTTTATTGGTTACATACAGCGTACAGTGAAATCTGCATTCGGCATTTACCCCGTCCTCAAGGAGCAGTGGGCAGCCGCAGCGCAGCACACGGGGACCAACTCCAGATTCTGAGCCAGTACCGCGGTCAAGGGTGCTGACTGGACATACACCTAACATGCATGTTTTGACCAGAGCATCCGGAGGAAACACACGTGAACGTGGGGAGAACATGCAAACTCCATTAAGAAAGGCCTTGCGCCAGGCAGGAATCGAACCCAGGCATATGAGGCCACAGTGCTGACCACTTAGCCACCTTGCCGCTACAGTTAGGAGAGATCAGACAAAAACCAACAGAAATAGATGAAGACATTTGTCACATGCATAATATTCAGTTAAGATGAGTGAACTAAAACTATGTAAATAAATTACACCAGGTTATTGTACATGACTATACATATTGGATTAAGGAAATAAAGATGACGTCTTCACTTTAAGCAGTACTACATCACATTTTTTATTGACGGTACTGTATTTATCTTGTTGACTTGTCGGTACACAGTCGACTGGACTTGTGCATCTATATCTTCACACTAAGGACAATAACTTATTTTAACCTCCTTGACTTTTAGTCGGTGCTGTGATTGAACATCATCCATCTTTTCCTGTCAAATAAACTGAGAGGAAAAAAAAAAAAACGGACCCACTTCATGTTGATTTATGAAGTGGCGAAATGACCGGCAGCACCTGGTCGTTACATAAATGAGCCTGTGGCAATTATAAAATCATAAAACGGTCATAAATGATATTATGGGGTTGCAGTATTGTATCATTGACATAATATGGAGCCTTATAAATCTCAGTAATATTTGTATAGCCTTATTATCATGTTTAAACATGAAGGGTGATGTAAGGAAACAGCCTCTAACACTCGCAAAGACACTCCTTGTGCCTTTGAACGAACTCAGATCTAATTTAATCTCGGCGCATCACTTCACCTTCATGTGTCCTGCCTCTGTTGAGGAGCCCTTCAGCACCATGGACAGCGCCAAAAACCAGCGCCACACACCAGCACGCGCTCAACAGCCCACATCTGTTAAACGTGGCAATTTAAGGGTAAATTGAAAGACTTTTTCTCTCAGATTTGGCCCATAAACCCAAAGAAACTCCGTTCAAAAACCTTTGTAAGGTTCATCAGATATCCCCACAGCACCGGCAGAGCATGAATTGCTTGTCTTATATTTACTTTACCTAATTAATGTAGCCTATTAACCCATTGCAATCAGCGGGACGGGGAAAGATTCAGCGGCAAAATAATTTGCTGTAACCACTTTAATTATAAGCGCCAGAGATACACTTTGCCACCTCAAGGCAACGACTGCAACAGAAACTTCGCACAGGCTATTATATAATTAGTGCAGCGGATGTAAATGGGATGGTGGCGGGCCATTCTAATCAGAGGCACGGAGCGAAAAACACAGACAGCCTGGTCTGAGAAAAAAAAAAGAGGAGGTTTGGGTGGAGAGAGAAGCTGCACGAGGAAGAAGGAGAAGAAAATTTTAGGATGGGTGGCGGGAGCAGCGGGAGGGGGGGTGGTGGGGGGTGGGGGGTATTAGGCACTGCATCATTTAAGTACTGCAGCTGATGTCATTTCCTAAGCACCATAATTGGTCATCAATGACTGTTAAAGCTGTGAAGAATGGCTAAATGAAAACACACACTCACACACACACAAGCGCGTCCCCAGGGGAGATGTTGTAGCTCCACTGATCCATTGAAACCTTAATTGCTCGGACCTCACACACCCCCTCTCTCACTCTGTCTTTCACACACACACACATACACACACACACGCACACACAACTCTCTTCTCTCCCTATCACACACACCTGCGTGGAGGGCAGCTCCCACTGAGCGCCACACTGCACGCCGTCGCATTCCCCACTCACCTATACACACAGTCGCACCTCTGCCGCCGTGGCCCCCATGAGGCCCCTCCCTTACCGGACTGCACAGATAAATGGGTTAACTCTGTCACCGGGAGTAGCCGAGATAAATGCACCGGGAGCGGCGGGAGATCCCTTCCTCTACCTCCGCTGTTTGACCGAGCTGCGCTCAAAGGCGCCGTCGTCTCATCTCCGCCGTGTTGCTTCGACAGAGTAGATTGAATTTTTAAAATCGCGATTTATGATTTGAGGAGAGGCGACGGGCAACAGCAGCGACAGCATCACCGGTGCTTAGACCCAGACCCGTGGGCGGCAGGGTGGCGTCCGTCTGGGCGAGCTGATAGGACGAAGATTTGGCACTCTACCTATAACTGCTTCATCTCGTTTTAGAAGCTATGGCGATGAGAAGTGAGATGTAGAAAAAACGGATGGGAGGCCGTTCATGTGGGTCTGGGCTTCAGCTGAAAACGGACAAAATCTCCCAGCACCACCATCACCACCACCAGCCTCCTCCTCCTCTTCACCAAACCAGTTGATATTTTTTTGAAAATAACTATCTAAAAAGTGTGGAGCACATGACACACTGGTGAATCCCCGCGGCAGGTCCCACACACAGACTGAATGAGTCCATCTTTGGCTGTCGGACGGACTCCCCGAGAGCACAGGACGGATCCAAACAGACTAAACACATCTTGGCAATTCAGAGCACCCTCAGCATCTCCGCCAACGGCGCTCTAACCGAGCGGGGGGAATCTCACACCGGGGGGGACCAGTCGTTCCACAGGCAGGTAGGCTAAACCCCGGCGGTTAATTACTGAGTCACCTCTGGGTGTGTGAGAGGTGATAAAGGTGATTACCGCGACTGACCGCCCATGCGTCGGTCCCCGCTGATGGCCGCAGAGCCGCGCAGACGACTGCACCTGTTGTAATCTGTGTGAATGTGCGGGGCGGGCGTGAGCGTGCGCGCACACATACCCTAAATGTGTGTGTTCACTGTCAAGATGAGCTTTAATGACTGACGAGCTGACAAAAAATAATAATGTCTGTCTGTTTACGTTCAGTGTCCGACTATTTGAAGTGCCCCTGCAAATCTCTTTCCAGATGTTTGTGTGCGTGGCGCGCGTCGATGCGCGCTGCGTGGGTTTGATCGGTGTGATTAGGTTATTATAGGTCCATCACACGCGCGCTATAAGTGTAATTACAGAATAATTGTCTCAACACGCAGCGGGATGTGAAGCACTCCGTCAAACACTATACATCACGCTCCGTGGCTTTCTCCACCGCGCTCCTGTTCACTCAGCTGTAGCAGCTCGCATATTGGTTCTGATAAATGGGGACTGGCTGCAGTCTGAAGCCCAGTTGTATTCATTCTCGTTGCCAGATGCTCTAACTCCACGGTCATAAAGCGTGATGGCCAAATCTGTCACCTCTCTCACACGCATTCGTCATCTGATGCCCTGGAGGAGACCCGCCTGTGGATGGTAACGGATGGAGGGTGTAGTAGGCTACGTGCGCTATCGGGCGGTGTGGGTGCGAGCATTTTTGGCGGGTGGCGCGCATGTTATTCAGACACCCCATTTTTTGGAGGGTAACGTGCAGCAGCGACTTCGCTCATCCAGCTGCGCTCCCTCCGCTGCAGTCCACAGAGGGCGTCCAACTATTTCCCCGTCGCGCGGGACTCAACATCCATCAAGCGTCGTTTCAGACCACCTGACACGAGCGCACACGTGTGCAACTCCTCTGCCTGAGAGCTGTTTAAATTTTGCGCAGCAGCTGGTGTTGGGGTCAGATGGAGCGTGTTTGATGACCCAGGTTGACCTCCAGGGGAGGCGGTTGTCGGCGACAAGTTGGGCCGCCCATGAAGCGCCTCTGTTGGGGGAACATTTTTAGAGTGCAGCCTTGACGTGTAAGAGACAGACAGCAGAGATCACAGCCGTGTGGAGGCTGCCTATCTTTGCCCAAGGTGACTTCAGCAGGACGCTGACAATGTGACATTAAGAGGAGACAGAAAAGCAAAGACAGCAGGTGTTTGAATTCCATCAATCATGGTTCATATTAGTTTAGCTGCAAATCTAATCTGAGGCCATATTGAAGATTGCCTGTTGAAGCAGCCCATGTCCTTCTTTGATGCCTGATTGGTCTCCTGTCAGTTTTGCATGGCTTTGCGGTCTTTCTGACAAATCGCAGAGTTGCAGTTTACCTTCATGCAGCACTGGTGCATCAGCTGATCAACCGGTCTCTCATTATTTTTGGCAGGCGGCATGGGCCTTATCTCCATAACTGACGAAGACATGGAGAGCTAACTGATGTTTTGGCTTTAAGTAAAAAGAGAACTCTTTGTTGTTTTATCTTGAGGTCCATCTGGCCAGCGAACAGATCTCATAGACATCAGAGAGCCCCTGGATGAAGTTAAATCCCGCTGTTTGGCATATTTTGATAGTTAATTGGTTTCTGCAGCAGGAACAACCAGTTTCCTTTGATCTTGGCTTGATAAGGCTTATTTATACTGTTGTCTAGTCAGTTCTGCCTGTGTGTGATGACAGTGTTGTGCATGTGCTGTTGGGAAAAATACTGTTGTGACCCTACAGCTCTTTTTTTTTTTGCCATTCTGCTAATGCATTTCTCTCCATGGGGAGAGAGGGAGGTGAGGAAAAAACATGATTCGCCTCTCTCCCCTTTCCCAGATTTGAGTTCAGTCTCGATTGCTCCTTTCCCTTCATCTCAGCTCCTTCCCACTCGGCTGAGCTTAAATTCGTCGTGATCGCCTCGCAGGAGACTTTAAACTCAACTCCCTGGGGCGCAGGTGACCCCACGGTTCAAACACTGTCAGTCTGGTCCCTTTCATTTGCTCCTTTCATCCCACACCCTGCTCCTCTCTCTCTCTCTCTCCCACAAACACCTGTCTGTCTTCTCTCTCTCTGTCTTTCTGCCACTCCTCTTCTGGCTCTCTTCTGCTAGGCGATAAGACTTATCAGATGGAGGTTTTCTGCTGAAGCTTGTCCTTGTCAGTTCTCATGTCCGTCTCTGTGACAACAGTCTGTGTTTTCACGAGTAGAAAAGCCACAATCCAAAAATATATGGCAGGAAAAACAGGGAGCGAGTGAGGCAGTGGAAGGAAGAGAGAGGAAGAACCGACATGCAACTGAGTTTTGATGTATGTGTGTGTGCGTCTGCTGGTTTTTGCCATGAGTGAGTGGGTGTTTCTGTCAGAGGAACAATTGCGAGAGCAGATGGAGTGTTAAAATACATTCTCATATTAATTTCACATCATATGTCTTATTAATTTCTCCAGTGATTAAGTAATTGATGGGCCTGCCTAATTTGAGTTGAAGAATTTAAGGATTTCACTTATTAAACAGCCATTAAATGTTTAGCATTTTTGGATCTGTCCTTTTTAAAATTCCCCTTAATTTCTTTCATTTTTATATTAAATTGTAAATGCACAACAGATTATTGATCAATATTGACAAACTGTGTACATCATAATGTCTTCTGCTCAGCTGTTCCCCTCACAGCTACCTAAATTGGAAAAAGTAATAATAGTTCATCTCTTATGCATGCATATTTCTATCATCTACATGTGCACACAAGAACCTGGCCTGCAGGCATACATGTAATAATCCATCCACGGGGATTTAAATATGCACAAGGATTAATTAATTTGTGATTCTGCATGAGTGAGCTCAAAAATAAACCATGTGCATGCATGTACATACATTAATTAATAATGTACATGTGTAAATTTGCTGTATCTGTACATAGCCTTACATACAACACCCACATGTAGCATGACGAAAAGCAGTATGCACATATTCCCAACGTGTATACTCAACTACATGCATGCATGTTAGAACAAATAACAACATACGAGAAAAAGGAGCCGCTTGACATCATTTCTCTCCATCTCTCTCACTTGGTGATATTAGTATTCATTCATTTCATATAAACCTGTTGCTTTATTTCAAAAAGAATGCTTGTTTCCTCTGTCACATATTTTTATCCATCACTTTGGAATCAGGGTGTTTGATGTGATTTTTTCCAGTCGGCCTAGTTGTTTGATCTGAAGATGTGAGAAAGTAAAAGGGCTCTTGTGTCGTTTCAAACAAACTCGATGTCACACAAGGTAAAATGCACGAGTGGGTCTGCCAGGCTGCTCTGTGATGATCTCATTCCTTTAATTAAATCTTTAAACTAATCGAATTTTAAACTTAAGGCTGTAGTTCTTCCTTGATGGTAACATGCTTCACTTGGCACCTTAAAGCAAAACCATGTTATTTATGCTAAGCAGTCACGTATGTGACCACAAGTGATAATTACGGAGTAAATGATAAAACCCAGTGCACAAACACAAACAGAGAAAAGTCATGAAGTCAGCAAACGGACTAAATGTCAATTAATGCTAAAGCAACATCTGCTTAAAGGTGATATCATTGGTTGATATTATCCACTGCGAGCTACTGAACATACCAGACAAAGTAAGGCTGAAACAGCAAAACCTTTGAGTTTATTTACCTGAGCAACAAAGTGTTTTTATAAATTCAGCATTTCATCATACGAGGAAATGTGGGCTATTAAATGTTACCTTAAAGCTGCAACGTCTGGAAATCAAGCTAGCTGTGGCATGAGACTCTTAAGGAAGCTACTCTGCTGCACGCTCCCCTTCCTGTTTTTACTCTGGCTTGCATTTTATTTTGTTTGATGTCATTCTGCCTTTTAAGGCCAGTTTACATCGAAAATTCACAGTGAGACAAAACGGCTGCAGGGGAGTAAACTGACGGTGTCGCCTGCAGATCAGTTTGTTAAGTCGCTAGAGGCTAATTTTAGGTACGTAAGGCCAGTCACTTGCTTCAGCAGCTAATCAGCTCATAGCAACATCATCATCATCAATGTTGCCCAATAACCCCCAAAAAACCCTCCTACCTCAGCTTTAAGGCTCGGTGACAGATTGAACAGAAGACAAATATTTAAATTTAAAGAGCTTTTTCTGGGTCAGCATGGTGGCTCAGTGGTTAGCACTGTTGACTTACAACAAGAAGGTCCTGGGCATGATAACCGGCAGGGGTATGACCTTTCTGTGTGGAGTTTGCATGCTCTCCCCATGTCTGCATGGGTTTCCTCCAGGTGCTCCGGTTTCCTTCAACCATCAAAAC
>JAPZDX010000006.1:15184649-15196384 GCA_029783625.1 Naso annulatus | reverse complement strand
GGTTAGAGTCTGCAGGTCTCACTGTGGACGGTTAAAGTAACACTGGATACAATATATATGGTGTGTTTTGGTCACTCACTGCCTCAAAGTCCTGTATAAACTGCTGTATAATGTATGCTATGGTCAGTTTTATGTCTTTAATATTGTCAGCACATCGACGTCTGATGGACCATGTTTTCACCTGAGTCTGATCGCGTCATGGTCCTTTTAAAACCAGCATAGACCACTTTATCTGAACAGTTCTCTTATATTTGTGCCATTCGGACATCCTTGCATGGCTCTGTGAGGGAACCTCGTGTCAAAGACCTTTTCTCAACACTTTTGAAGTTTACATCATTATACTGTACATCTGTAACAGGACGGAGTTGGTTCATGATTTCCATGTTTTTGAGATTTGTTTTTACCAAAATATGTTTTTACCTTGTAGATTGTATAGAGATAAAAACTAAAACACAGATATGTAATACAAACCTTGGCATGCTGCTTAGAAAAGGAGAAAGAAAACAGCAATAGTCACCAACTGAATGAATATTTAAAAATGCAAATAACGAGTTTAATCTGTTCAATCTTAAAAAAAAATATATCCATATATGTTTATGCAATAAAACCTTGTTTTGATAGAAAAATAAGGCATCTGTGTTTTCTTGTTAAAAAAAATGTGTTGTGGCTTGGATCAAAAAGATAAGAACAATTCTACCCAAGAACATCAAATAGTAAAACAATCTCAAAAGCGGTACATAAATTACGCAAAATGTTTGCCCATAATAAACTGTTGACAGAGCCGCAGGAGTGTGAAAAAATATGAATTGCAATTATTTGGACTGATATTGCCATTGCCATATAATAGAAAACCATAATTTTTAAACCCTTAAACTCATTCTCATTAAAAAAAAGACATTAAAATGATTATAGTGTGACTATTGCAGGGATCTTTACAAACAAAGATGTTACCTTAAGTCTGTAGAATATGATGTGTGGGCCCAGACAAGTCTGCAGCACCACAGTCTTTGAATTAAATGACATTTTTGACACATGTTTCTCCTTTCACATAAATGCGCCTGCATGCAATTTGAAAATTGCAGTGGGCCATACTGAGATACAGATAAAACTTCCATTAATTGAGCATCCCTAACTGTTGAGTTTAATTTTGGAGGCGCAGTATGCAGCAGGCTTGTCGCTTCACTTGTCACTTGTTGTGATCGTTGCACTGAAAATACAAACCTATAAATAGAACAACACAGCGTGGTTTTCACTGAGCGCCCCTCGCTGCAGCCTCCTCATGCAGGTAGCAGAGCATCTATAAAGGAGTCGAGAGCAGAGGAGCAGCCTCCTCAGGTGACATCACCTTCACAGAACACACACAGGTCACGTAGCTCCACAAACACAGACTAATTGGTCTGAGCGGACTAACCTTAGACAAACGTTAACCTTTCACTTTTTTTGAGATCTGCTTCCTAAAAAATTTAGCTTTTTTGCAGCACGTGATGGCTGGAGGTGAACTAACGCGTTCGTCAACACGTGTCAGAGAGGAGTTTCCCGTTGAGCAGCGCTGGCATCAGCACTCACTCTAAATCATGATAATTAGGGAGCAAAGGTCAAATACAAGTGCAAACAGCCTCATAGCAGATGCACCCGAACCCCATTAACCACCACATAATGAACCAAAACATGCCATTTAGTGGACAAACAAGGCATTAGTGTAATGGTCCAGGCAGACATTAACAGCTTGTCTTACTTTCAGAGTCTTTGGTCTGTTTTTATCCTTGCAGGTTAAATTAAGGCCACACAAACTTGCTCCAATACTGAGATAGATGATTTAGAGGGAAACACATAAAACGAGGTAGTTCATTGTCTATATTGTAGTGCACTGTTGTTTAGCTTTTATTTTTTAATTCATGTTCGTAAATTATGAACGCAGGATCAGGGGAATCGTTGATGACAGCAGTCACTCATTTTAAAGCCTCCAAGGAACTCTCATTCTGTGTTGGTTGTAGCGTCCCGTGTAAACAGAAGTGGTGCTGCTTACTGTTGAAAAAATCTCGTCTAGTTCGATTATTTTCATTTTTAATTTTTCACAGAGTCGTAGAAAAAACCTGCCACTTATTTGCACAACACCAGTTCAGCCATAAACACATAATATGGAAATGATCCAAAGAAAAATACGTCAAACTTCATTTTGATAGCCCGTCTGTTGACACTCTACAAACTATCAGCAGATATTCAGTCGCATGTCAACAGTGTGTCAGTTAGTATTCAACAAAAGTGTCTGTTGACTGTCAATAAGAGGTTATTTACCAGTATTCAACTATCTGTACGCTGAGTCAACATCTCCTAAGCTGACTATTAACTAATGCCAGTTGAAAGTCAACAGTGTAACGTCAATATGCGATCAAGAGCACGACAGTAATCTATAGTTGACGATCAACAGACTATTAGTAGATATTGTATTAGTAGAAAGTCTATAACCAATTACCAGAAAACATTTAAGCAGTAATTATATGTGACATGCATATTAACCATTTTTTAAAATAAAATGTTTAGGTTTAGACACCGAGACTTCTTAGTGAGAGCTGAAGAAAGACATCAAGGGGGCGTGTCTTGTGCTAAAGTGAAGTAATTTGTGGTAATATGTTATCTCATTCTTCAGCTGGACCCCTCTCAGATCTACAGACCACTTCAAATGCACCTTATAGTCAACTGACAGTTAGCTGCATGCATGTCATTCGTCTGTTGAAAGAGCGTTGTTGATCATTTACTGACTCACTGTTGACATGCAAATAAGTGTCAACAGACGGACAATCAAAACGAAGTGTTACCAAGAAATATCCTCCTGCTTCCAACCAAAGTTAGCAAAAAAAGAGAACAGCAGATCGATCATGCTTGTAAACAACATATTGTCTCTTCCGGTGTGTGTGTGCCGTAATGAGTTTCTTAACATTGCTGACTGAGCAGTCTGGGCAAATGCGTTGTAAAAGACATGATAGTAATCCACAGTCTCCTCGCTGATGGTCTCACTTGCCGATGTAGGTAACATAACAGCATTAATTTTAGATTTAGACTGCTTCGTAACAAGTTAAAGAAAGGACGGACAGCATTTGAAGAGTCCAGAGAAGTCACGCTGATTGGTATGCACTAAAAAAAAATGCTTTAATATGAGGTATTCATTGCATGTTTGCAGCTCATATGAACCTCTGGTACAAAGAGTTGATCTTACACATATGCGTGCACATACAGCATGAACGTCAAACACTGCACTTTCTCCCAGCACACTTAGAACTGATCAAACTATAACAATAAAACATCATCCAGTTCCACAATGTACATTAAAAAAACCCACTTTCACTGACATAACGTGAGAAACCTTATTCTTTAATGTCAGGTAGAGTGGGGTACTTCACACACAACACTGAATCTGATTTAAAGGGGGGAAAAGGTAATTTACCATAGCAACACTGACTAAAATATGGCTTACAAATACCATAAAACACTGTAAAAATTATTAGGATCCCAAAAGTTAAAAAGACTCCACAATGTAAACACCTCCAGCTGCTTAAAAATGAGAAAGGCACAAATGTAACAGTTGTTTTTTTAGTCCCACAAACACCACAAAAACTCACTTGATGACTTAAAAGTACAGAACTACAAAACCTCCACAACCATAAGTGCCAACTGTACTTAACCAACGATAAATAACAGCTGAAAGGAACATGTTTTCTTGAATAGAGAGCGTCACAGCATTTTTAAACCCTCATGTCTTCTTGCACTTGTTAATGCAAACTATAATTCTACAATTGTTGGACTCTGTGTGAAGCTGCTGGACCTTTTAGGATTCAAGTAGTGTCCTAAAACACGAGTGTGAGAAAGATTGTAAAGGACTGATAGGATGAAGTCATTGTACCCTGACTCATAACAGACTTTGGCACAGTCTCTTTAAAAGATGATTGAAAACTTAACGAGACAGAATGAGGCGAGAGAAGGAGAGAGCTGCTGGTGAAGGTGTAATGAGGGACAGAGGTAGGAATTCAGAGGCCGACAGAGAGAAAAATGGGAAGTGACAGAAGCAGAGAAGAGAAATCAAGGTCAGAGCTCTGGGTGTGGGTGACTGTAGTGCTGGCCGCCCGCCGCGCCCTCACTGGGCTTCATAAAGATGCCTTCCATGGTCTTCCACAGGCTATGCTGGCTGGGGCTCGACATGGCGTGAACTTCCCTCTGACCGTGGATCGGCCGTCCGTACTGCTCCCCCGTCACTGACAGCAGCGCCTCAGTGGCCTTGTGGCGGAAGCGGACCGCCTCCTCGCGCTGCCATACAAGTCCCCCACACTGAACTGTCCACTCGTCCAGGTGGTCTCCTTCCCCTTCGTCTCCAAACGCGCTAACCTCCTGTGGACAAGTGAGCGAGAGATTAGAAGTGAAGGGCTGGCGGAGACGATGTGAAAGCTCTGCGAGAACTTTTTTGTCTCCGTTCTACAATCCCCAAACTTTCGAGACATCCTCAAAATCGTCCTTCATTTTTGTACTAGAAACAACTTCCATAGATCAGATTATTAACCAAGTTAGACATCTGAACACAGAACATATTAAAGCGCAATACGTCTATTTTTGTCTTCCCACCATTAGCAGAGATTGCCACTATCTTCAACAAATGTTGTTGTTAAAATTCGACCACGTGTCCACTTCAGCAGATCTCAGATTGCATTTTTAAACCCTATTCACTGCCATTCATGTTGAAACAGGGTATAGAAACACTATAAGACACATGAAAGTTGCTTGGAAGGTAATTCACGCTCCTAAAGAGAACGTCAGCATTTATTTAGTCAAAAATCACTGAGCGAGAGAGAGAGGGTGCTCGGAGCCGTGGAGACAAAAGTTATGTTGATAGCATACAGTTTTATAAAGCTTGTTGAGATGAAAAAGCAAACTTTAAAAAACTTGCTTTTTCATCCATGTTCGGCAAAGACCTCGCAAGAATTTACAGTCACGCTCCTCTTCCATAATGAGAATGCAGTGGCCCGAGGTTGGACATCCCAGTGACACCACGGATTAAATTTGAGGATGAAAATGTTTTTTGAATTTTGGTGAAAGGCTGCACGATAAGACGAGTCACTGTTTATCTACTGATGGTGGAGCAGTCTTGTATTGTATTAGTATTGTATTTCACAGGACCACACCAGTCTATTTCCGTTTATTTATTCTGTTTATTTCTATTTCTGACTTCTCGCCATCAGCAGTGATCGCCCCTTTTTTTGACAAATGCTGTTAAAATTCAACCATGTGTTTACTTTAGTAGAGCTCAGACTGCATTTTAAAACCCCGTTCACAGCCAATCATGTTGAAACAGCGTATAGAGACACTTTAGGACATGTGAAAGTTGCTAGTCATTGGTAATTCACCCTTCTAAAGAGAACATCTGCGTTAATTTGGTCAAAAATCGCTGAGCAAGAGAAAGAGGGGAGACAGGAGTCGTTGAGAACGAAGTTATTGCGGCTGGAAAGATAGATCCTTACGAGTGCCCCCTCCTAGCTCAAGTGTTAGCATAAAGAAGGATTTTGGCACAGACGTTCTGTTTCTCAAACGTTGTCACACATTTTCAGATACTCTGATGTTTACTGAACATGAAAGGTGATGCGGTTGAAATGAATGTATCTGACTTCTTGAGTGAGTCAGGGAGGCCAACCAGGCTACATCACACATTACGCTGTCCTTATGCACATGAAATCTTCCACTGTGTTACGTGTGATTTTTTTTTTTTTTGGCCATATTGATAAAAACCTTGACTTGTTGCATGTTCAGAAAACTGTTTACAGATCAAATGAATCAGAAAGGAATGTCTGTTTTTCTCATGGAGCGTTTTCACACTGACGCAACAATCCTGTTGATCACAAAGTGCCATAAAAGCAAACCTGTTCACCGATCCACATCACACACTTTCCACACTCATCTAACACACCCAGAAATGTTTAAGGAATCGCTGACTTTGTAAAAACAGTAAACCAAAATTTGTGAGTTTCTATCATCTCACGGCACACATCTTCCAGCCCTGTAACACCTCGGATAGACTTTGTTTTGACACCTTCTCAAGAATGAAGAGGTTTCTGCTGACCCCAGGCTGTTTTTCCTCAGAGTTTGTTTTTTTCCTGAAGTGTAAAAGCTGCTGTCAACTCAGGTATAACTCAAAATGTTGATCTAGGTGTCACTGTGTATGAAAGGAACACTCTCGGTATTTTTAAATTTCGGACTACATACCGTAACAGTGATGAATCTCTCACTGGCTGCAATTTTAACTTATTATCAGTAGTGTGAAAGCTATCTTTAAGCAGGGTTCAGGGGGTTACTTTGGAAGTGTGATAGGTTATGGAGTACTAGTTACCCTATTTAAAATGTAATAAGTAATGTAACTATTTCAATTACTTGATCAAAATAATGTAACTTCAGATGTTTAAACCAGGCAGTGTTCACGGCAGACGTGAGGTGCTGCAAAGTCAAACAAGAGAACACATGATCTAATTTATATTAATATTTTTATGAAAAATACAGCATTTTAGCTCAATAGCTCCCAGGTAATGTGATGTAATGACTCCAAATAAGTGGTGGATCACATGACTACACAGGCTGGTTAAGACACACCTCTTTATATTAGCTTTTGATGGTCTTCATAATTTACACTAATAAGTCCATATAAAAAAATGCGTTTTTTTCTAGTCAACAGCTACCAGATAATGTGTCAAAATTGCCTTTTAACACTCATTTTAATTTGAAAACCGGAAGCTGGTCCATACTGTAGTATAGTAGCTACTTTTCCTGCTTGAGTCTTCTCTGTGCAGTTACCGTAAAGGTCGCAATATGGGCGAACGTCAAGTGTAGGAGTGGCTGGCTCGACCAAGCCAAAACGAGAGACAGCTGGCTTGACCGCAGTTGATATTAGCCTATTGCAGATATGTTGGTATCGGCATATATGTTCTCCAATAAGTGACAATATTGCAGCTCTTTGTTAAGACTGGAAAAAATGCTTGGACTAGTAATTTAAAATGGTATAGTTACATAGTTTGTCCAGCAAAGGTCAGTCCATTATTTAACTGGTATTAAGTGAATGTTTACTGTTCAGTGCATTGATATTTGGAATAAGGTTTGTTAGATATGCCCTCATTACATATCTTTGTTACACATATTTCATAACCACATTCAAAATACTATATACAGATTATCGGCCGATATATCGGATATCGAAATTTTCTTACTCCCCAATACCAGTATCGGCATCGGCCACTGAAGTTCCATATTGGTAGGGCCCTGCCAGTTTCATAGAGATCCTCCTTACTCTCTGAAGTCAAGTAGCAGAAGTCGAGTGAAATTTGCAACAGGTCTACTACTATCGCATTTTTGGATGAACTAGATATGTGAGAGTAGTCTTATACGACACTGTTTCTAACACGTCTGTCACTGTTTTAAAAAGGAGCTTTTCCTCTGTGAGAAGAAATGCTTTAAAAAAAAATGGGGGCACAAATGAAGAGTACACCCACTTCTCCAGACACCTCTACACCTCTGCGCAGCACCAAATCTCTTTCCATTCCCAGGGTACTTCTCGCACCACGTACCTGGTTTGAGGACAGCGGGGAGGCGAAGTAGTGGCTGTGCAGGTTACGGCCTGTGTTGACATGGGTGAGGCGGATTGTTTGCCCACACTTGACCGGGGTGCCGCGGTGGCACAGGGTGTCACTTGTCCCTCGAACGCTCCAGTAGCTGTTACTGTCTTCCACGGCAGTCACCCCTGTTACAGACTGCTGCCCGCTACCTGTCACACACACACACACACACACACACAGGAAAAGTGAGTAGAAGAATGTTGCAGAGAAACTCACAGTGAACAAACATGGAGAGAGTGAACAACACAAGCAGGACTTTGGCTAAAAAAAAAATGGCCAGTTAACTTGCACTGAAGTTTTTTTTGTTTCTTTGGCTAAATAATTTATTTATTGTATAAAAGTCTTTTAACACAACAAATATGTGATTTAATTTTAAACAAAAGGACTCGTGCATGTGGTGAAATTTAATAGCAAGACTCAACTACAACTCAGTGTGGTTTATTTATAACAACAGAGTCTGTGACTGCCTGAACTGGAATAGCCTCTTTTGCAGAGTTAGGGCAATTCCGTCCAATCACTGCAGAGCTAATGTTGAAGATTTATGTTTGCCTAGGGTGAGCTCCAGAATGGTACAAGACAAAAGTCAAATGTTTCTTATACACTTTCATCATTTTGTAACACTTCTGTAAATATTTGCCTTGTAAATCTCAACAAAAAATGGATCCCATGTCAACAAGTTCTTGCTAATGCTTGGGCTGTATGTTACACATCATCGGGTCAACATGAATGAAATGCCACTGTCAACCTTTGTTCTGGTTTCTAAATCATGTCTAATTTTAATCCAAGAAAACACTTTTAACTACACATGTGGTCAATTAGAGACGACGTTCACGTCTGTGAAAAGACACGAAGCAATTATTTATTAATGCTTAATAATCGTTTAATGAGAGGAAACTCACCAGAACCGTAGCGTACGTCGTGCGAGTGTAGTCTCACATTGTGCTTTATATTTAACAGTTTAATGACTGAACCGCATGTCACAAAACTCAGTTCCGTACCGAGGGAGAGACCTAATATACAGGATAACAGAAACAAAAGCGCTGGTAGAGAGTGCTGAAGGGCAGCACAGTTTAAATGACCCATTCCTACAGAACCACAAGCAGCTGCTGATGCCTCTCTGAGATTTGTATTATTTTTCGCTACGTCATCTCAAACATACAGTATGCCAGTGTAAGGCTCGGGAAACAGCGCCCCTAGCGACTCGGAATGGTAAGTATACAGATCTCAAACCTCTTTTTGTTTGTATTAGTTTTTTTAATCCTCGCTGTGGTACATTTAGATGTTTGTGATAATGTAATAATATTTACACTAAATGTCAGCATGTATTATGTTGTAAAGCGGTGTTTAGTTGTTTCTTTTCTAAAGAATCAACATACACCAGCAGGTGGCGTCACCTTGATACTAAAAGGGACAGAAGTTCCCCCACGACATCCCGGAATTGTCCTCACGCCACTCGCTCTCGGCCATTTTTACAAGTACAAGCTCCCCGAAACACAAAACACAACACAATCACGTTATCACTGTAGTTATTTACGGAGTATACCTTCGCAGTGAGACGTGTAAGTCAACCATGGTCATTATCGATCTGTTCATTATGTTGCTTAGCCACCAGCCGCTAACTAGCTAGCGCTCACGCAGGTACATGTTGTTGTCGCTCCAGCTAACGTTAATGCTAGGCTAACGTTGTGATATGCTAAAGCGTTAATTAGTTGGCTAAGAGGCCTTGGTCTGTTTCAGCAACGGTAAATTCTGTTTTGTACTGTTATTAATTGTTTTACTAACTTGTTTTTGCACGTTGTAGTCAAAAAGAAAAACACGAAAATTAAGTTATTTGGTAAAAGACTGCTCGTCAGCTAACTTTACCCGTGGCTAGCATCGCTGATGTATATTAGCCTGGTTCTAGATTGCTAGCTCAACTGACTAAATAATCTTAGCTAACATCATGGATTGTCCGTGTTACGTAAGTTCTTGTTCTCAGACAGTCCATCATCTGAAAAATATTATCACGATGACGTTTGGTACCAGTAAAGTTAAATTAAAAGCAAGCAATATGGTCGGTTGTCTGTGTCGAGGTTGTTTGTGCGCATTGCGACAACGTTGAGGTGAGGTGTAACGCTAACGTTAGGTTTGTTGTAGCTTTCTGGTATTGTAATACTTTGGGTTACACACATTCACAAACATGCAGTTTTGCGAATTATCATCGTTACTTTAATGGTTAAACGTTATTTGGCTACATCACAATTCAAACAATTCAGTGAACGTGTCAAAAAGCAGTGTCTTCATGTGCTATCCCGGGCTTTTTTCATTTGTTTACCTGCGTTATTATCAAATAGTTGGCAAATTAATCACACCTGAAGTAAATATTTACGTTACTCAGTTTGTGACAGGACAACACAGAGCACTTATCAATTATGTAAAAAAAAATGTGATTATGCATTATGATATTTTAGCCCGTGTATTCATGTGATGTCAGTATTATGAGCTGGAACAAACAAACAAAGAAAATATAGATAAACGTAATACTCTCAGGCAATGTGAAGTAAGATGATTTTTCTAACCTTAGAGCTACGTTTAGCAGAAATCACAGGTAACTGGATGCTATGGACTGAAATTGGATAATATTTTATGTATTGTGTGTGTGTGTTTGGCTTTTATATTTGAAATTAGCCTTGGAGAACAAAGGAATGCTTGGATGCTGAGACAGTTTAAAGCAGCGTCTCGCTCTTCCTCTCAGGAACAGCAGTCATGTCAGACTTCATTGAGAGCGAGGCCGAGGAGTCGGAGGAGGAGTTTGAAGAGAAAGACCTGAAGCCTAAAAAGACCCAGAGGTTCATGGAAGAAGATGGTGAGATTTGAGTCGTGTAGTTCTTGGAGTGCGATTCAGAAACCGGGCGTGACGTGTTGATGACTTATCTGTCGTTTCTAAACAGACGAAGAGGAAGATGACAACACAGAGGACCAGGATGAGCAAGGAAATTTACGCGGACTCATCGATGATGGAGACGAGGAAGAGGGGGAGGAGGATGAAGATGAGGATCGACGAAGTGGGAGCGGAGGGGGGAGTGATTCAGAAGAGGAAGTGAGGCATCGACGTAAAAAGCGCAGTAAGTTCACCAGGTGTATTGAAAAAGTTGTACCTATTGTACAGTGTAGTATTGCAAGTTGGTATTAGTGTAAATAAGTAACCCATGAAAAGGCTGTATGGAAACTCTCCTCATTGTTTTAGCCTGTTTTAATGCACTTTGTCCGCATGTTCATCTGCTGCTACATAGCTCTAAATGATATCACTGTGATAATATTGGTGATAGGTAAAATTGCCTTTAAATTTTATTTACAACAGGAAAGTGGTGAAAAAGCCATGACATCACTTCTGCTGTTTTTAAAGTCATACACCCCATTATTGATTAATGTGGTCCAGGTTTAATGAGTCACACCTGCCGGGTTAACAGTGGTAGTGCTGTATTACTTCGTTATTTTAGCAACTGACATAATAATGTTGACTGCTTTGTCAACTGAGCGGAAGTACTGATGTCACCTTTAAGGGGGAAACCACCCGTCTTACCACTGAGTGGCAAAGAAAGCCAAAACAGTGTTCAGTTGTGAAAAACTGTAATACAGAGAGACAAACTTGAAAAGCAGAATGTGTAAAAGTTTAAATTGATCAGAGAACTGTGTTCTTGGTTATATGTTTGTTTGGTTATTTAGTTGTTAGAGAAAATTGATTTATTGTGTTAATCCAAGTAAAACCGGACTTTCAAAATGCATGTAAACATATTCGTCCAACTAAAATCGTACTAAATCGAATTTCTCAAAGTTGAGCTAACACACCCAGGTAATGCTTTTGGGAGCTGAATTACTCCTGCATGTATAAGCCTCAACCGGACCCAGTATGGCCCAAACAATCTGCGCATGATCAGTAGTCCCTGTAGAGCTCTTTGAGCCTGGTCTCCAAAAGGAAAAATTTGTACAAGAACGCTTGGAAGAAAACAAGAATCCAAATGCACAAGGGGAAGGATGCATCAAATTTTTACTGAAAGTAAAGTGTAGGTGTGAAGTGTGCAGCGCTGTAAAGCTGTCCATGTTTTCAGTGTTTGA
>JAPZDX010000006.1:15009772-15021719 GCA_029783625.1 Naso annulatus | reverse complement strand
GTGAACAGGCATTAAATGTGTACTCACATCACTTATCCAATGTGGGATCCACTTGTTGTCGCTTGCTTACTGTCAACGGGCTTTCCGGGGTTCATGATGTCATGATAAGACCACCGTTTTTATGATGATTGCTTCCAGCTCGTTCATCAGTATCTTCTCTTCAGTTTCCTTTAGCCGGTAAACTATTAGCTACAGCTATTGGCTATTCTGATAATAATCTTCTGTCCAGGGTTAAAGCCCCAAAATATGTGGGGGCTTAGCTGTAACTTATACAAAAAATATCTGGAGCATCACATTTTAATTACTTAAAGGATTAGTTTGGTGTGTAAGAGCTTAGACCCTAATTGCAGGGTGGTTCCCATGGACATGGAACATACATAATTTCACTGATTGGTCCAGTATTGAGCGTTCTACAGTTTTCCTGCAATTTCTCACTGAGCTAAAATGGATGTGCATTGGAGAATCGTAAATGCATGACAGTGGTAACTAACTGCTACAGCAGGAGCTTCCTGCCTCTCACTGCCGAGGACTAGGCTCCAGTTTACAGTTTGTCCAATTACTTTTGAGCCTACGAAAATTCGGGGGCCGTGTCTAAAAATGCCTGTGATTCCTAAATGGTTAAAGGGACTCCACCAATCCATGCGTTAACAGCTTGTGGAAAAGTAAATGCCACTCGTCTGTCTGATGTTTGCACCAGCTCAAACACCCTGCATGTCGGGTCTGAGGTCAAAAATATGGAACCTAAACTTTTAACTGTTTACTGATGAACAAACATAAACAAACACATGAGATTGTGATTTTTACCTCTCTTTCGCTAGAAACTCTTCTAACATTTACAACTCATGTTTTGTTGACTGTAACTCTGGACCATACCTTACAACCACTATGTGTTCCAGGTTAGTCACTGCAAATCATGTTTAACCGAGAGGAAAAAAAACAATAAATTTAATATTGATTTTGCCGTCGATAGCTAAAGCATGATTGAAGCTTTGAAGCATTTGGGTGAGCCCTAGTATTCACTGAAATTCTGCGTATCTTAAGCTGTCAAATCCTGATATAACTCTTAATTTTGCTAATCTTTTTATCTCAACACATTTATTTCATAGCTGCTCTGTCTTGTGTATTTATTTAAGAAATATTGCTTATATTGTTGAATAGAAAGAAAGGTTTGGAGAGAACAAGGAACAGCCATGCCTGCAGTTCAGTGAGGGTGTACATGAGCATACTTGAAACCTTGAGTTAAAAATATTAAATTGCTGGTTTTGCAGGTTTAATGTTTACCATGTTCATCCTCCTAATATTTGTAACACTTAGCACTAAAGACAAAGTATAGCTTTAGGTGAAGGGGATGTCATGATTTATGCAAGTGGTGGGTTATGAAATAAAGTATTGGATAACTAAACCTTTTAACTTGTGGTTGGCTAGATGAAAGAGATCCCCAACCTTAGTGCAATTCATCTTGAGGGGTGCATGAATTGTACCATATTTCAAGGCAGTTCATCCAGCAGCTGTTTAGGAACCGTAAATGTGAACGTCATAGTGTTGCTATGAAGGAAAAGTCAGAGACTGAGAGAAACAGTAGGCTTTATCATCTGGGGACCACTTCTGTACAAAATTTTATGGCCATCCCATTCCATTCTGCAGATTGGAATTATTGACTTGTCTTAGCAGTGAAAGTGCATGTGAAACAAAATTTGCTAAAATTGCCTCAGTTTATTGCCTCAGTTCAGTAATAAACTACGTGAGATATGATGTGTGCAGAACTAGCTCACAACGCTGTCATGTATAATGTTTCTAATGACACCTGTGCTTTCTCTGCTATGACATCTCAAAATGCCTGCTGTTAAAAAAAAGGTCAATGAAAGTTCACAAAAACTTAGCCAGAGTACAACCTTTAGAAAGTCACCAACAAATATAGTTTGAAAAATTTCACACAACATCCCGATTTTTCTCTTTGCAGTGCCAGAAAAAAAAAAAAAAAAAAAAAAAAACAAAGAAAGAAAGAAAAGGTTTTAATATCGCCGCATATTGGAGAACATATACAATGATACTGATACATCTGCAACAGGCTGTTTGTTATTGGCTGATAATATTGGCAAACCAATGTATCTGTCAGGCCCTAGTTCAAATACACAGTTTGCTAATAAGTTCCATGAATAATCTCCACTGATGTGCTGTGGGACTCTGGAGTATTTCTCGTTATTTAACAGTTAATCTGATATAGATGAAAGCAACCAAACCAACATTGACCTTAATTTCAAAGCAATGGAACTGGATAAGTGCAAAGCCCCACCTTTGCTACATGCTGCTGATTAAATACTTCATTGACCAACTGTTTTTGAAGATTACTGTGTGTGTACCTGCAGGAGTATCTCTAAGCATCTCCGTGCAGCGCTGCACCAGGAGTGCAAACATGCCGAGGCCAAGAGCAGTGCTTTGCTCCTGTAAAACAGACCGCACGTCTTCTTCACCTGCCAAACAGAAACACAAATTTAAAACAATAATATCTGGACACTCTTTGTATCAATACTACCAATGACATGTGTGCAACCTCACCTCAGTAACATAAATAAGAACTTGCATGTCAGGGCTGGACAGTGCAAGCATTTCATTCGCATTTGCAACTGAAAATAGACGTGCGAACTACAAAATATAATTGGGGGCACGTGTGCGACTAATAAATTTAACAGTTCAACTCATTTGAAACAAGTCATTTTTTAGCAAAGTTGTTTTTTCGAGTTGCCTTGAACGCAACAGAAGTCACGGTGCTGAAGAGTAGGTACAGACCACATGCTTTAATTAAACTTATTCAAACCCAACAATTGAAAGAAAGTTCTGTATGACCAACACTTTTTGACAATGGTGACGAAAAACTTCCTCTTAACGAGAGCTGGGAAGCGCCAGAGGTCCCACGATATAATACTGTCATGATACCTGAGTCACGATACGGTATTATTGTGATATTGTGATATGTTGAGTATTGCAATATCATATACTGTGATTTTTTTTTCACCCTTTCCGACTGCAAATCATTTTCCCCAAGTAAAACTTCATCATCATCATCTATTTCATCTAATTAGATAAAATTTTCAGTTTGTTCATTTCAGGTTAATAATTTGTTACTGCATTTCTTTATTACCTCACCAGTGAGCGCTTAGCACCATCTAGCGGACAGAAAAATTGATTTTTGATAATTATTATCATTCTACTATCCAAAAAGTTGAGTTTGTATTTTCAACATTTGTTAGGAATTTATGTAAAAAAGATAATGATACTTGAAGTCTGTGACTCGATATAATATCGTCACGCAGACTATTGCGGTATTACACAGCGTCCATTTTTTTCCCCCACCTCTACTTTTAACAGGTAAAACCCTCAGAACAGCTCAGAGGTGGACGCTGATCTGAAGGAACCGACCGGGTTGATGTAGAGGAAGAGAAAGATAGAGATGGAGTGTGAGACAGAAGAGCAAGACAGGGGTGGAAGCACAACAACAGCAAAACAAAAACTATAATAATAAAAAATGTTCAGTGCACTTTGAGAATGGTTGAATTAAGCGCACACTGAGAAGTGTTAATATGCTTTTGGCTTATGGTCATAATAACTCTGAGCAGCTGGAGAGGTCAGCACCTTCTCATTCTCAGCAACTCACAATACATAAAGAAAATAATAGTTTTGCTAGTAATATCGCCTTGTATCGATTTTATTCAGGATAAACACATTCCTTTATAAATTTCCATTGCACCCCTAAAGTTCTTTTTGTGCTCTTTTTTGACTTGGGAGCACAGAAAAAGAAAGCATCCAGCCCTGCATGTGAGGCAGTTGCTGTTTGATAATAACAACAGTGGTGTCAGTGTGCAGTATTACCTCTGCTGTGGGCGTTGTGTATGGTGAACATGTTGATGGTGATAATCTGCAGCATGTGCGTGCTGCCCAGTAAGGAGGGACCATGCTGCAGCAGTGTCCTGAACTCCTGCAGAACACGGCTCGCCACTCCAGGAAATGATTCCATACTGCACAGGCAAGAGAAGAACATTCATAAAGTCACAGGAAATACAGACAAAAAGGCGCAGGAAAAAAATACTAATTTCAGATTATTCTCTCTTTCGATCCATTTACTTAAAAGGTGGAAAACATGAGACATTACTCACCCCACTTTAGTGAAGAGCTTTCCATGTGCGTGCAGGAAACTCAGAATGAATCTCTTATTAAGCTGCAGAAAAGAGAAAGAGAAGGCCAACAGAAGAAAAGTATTACTAATCTTTGAGCAACAGTTTTATTTAACTACAAACCACAGCTCACCGCACATTACAAGAAAACATGTCATCATCTACTGATAAAGCACAAGGGGAGGTTTTGGAGCTGATGTCACCATTTCAATTCACCTGGGAATTTGAACAACAGGGGTGGGAGGAAACGGACTTAAAGGACACTAAAGCTGGAAAAGTGCAAAGAGAATAAAAAGATACCTCTGTCAACAGGATACACTGACAAATAGTGACGTTCAGACGAGAGAGACAAAAAAAAGATTTGTTATAAGGTCAAACAGCTACATCCTGCATTTTAGTAGGACATTAACAGCTACCATTATAATCACAGGACTGCTATAAAGCAGTCGAAATAAAACTAGAACCTCAGTCCAACTGTAACTAACACAGACAGTAAAGGAGACTGTGATGAGAAAAGTTGTGATCTTTTGCCAGAAAATCCTGACTCCTGACAACAATTTAATGTTCAAGGCACAAAAGATACTGAAAAAGAATATTGACAGAGAATAATTTAGTCCACGGAAATGAATATCGAGGACATACTGAATGAGAGAAATAAAAATAAGAGGAAATTACTTGTATTACAAAGACAGTGGAAATTAAACTGTATTTACCAGTGTGGGAGACGTCTGCAGACACTACTGTCTGTCTCTAGTTTAAAAAAGTCAAACATCAGAGGGAACTGTCAGCTTGTGCACACACAGATGAGGTTCTTTGAGTGCCTTCATGTAAAATCACATGATGCATGGACTCTCTATGTAAACAAGAGACTGAAAGCGACAGGGATCTTACATCACTAGCACTGAGACTGCCCAGCTCTCCATCCTGTTCAGAGTCTCTGCTGGATTCACTGCCTCCTCTCTGTGAAGACGGGGCTGCTGCTTGTCCGCTGGGGCGAATCCATATCTCCACGCGTGCTCCATCCTCCCCTCTTCCTCTTCCTCGCACTGCTGGACCCCTGGAGCCTCCTTCATGCTCCTGCCTCCTCCTTCGTTCAAGCTGCTCAGCCTTTAAGAACAAAGTGTGTAGACGCAAAACCACTTGCACCCCATAAACTCTTGTCGCAATCACCAATTTAAAGTCAGCTGACCAGAAATGCTAATCATGTAATTGTAAACCAAATGACTGAATGACTACACAATAGCTCTAAATCACTGTCTATGTCTTCATTTGATACACGTTAATGTTTATATGAACTTAAGGTTTGTGATAAAACCAGAAAATGTTTGGCCCACGTATAAATGGAATATGAGGTATAAATTGAAATTGCAACAGTAATACTAACACAAGCAATCCCACTGCACTTCCCTCAAGTCTTAATGACCCTCTGAGAGTATACTTCTGTTACAACCATAAATTAACTTCCACTGACATAACTGCTAGTAAAACACAACGTTTCATTTCCAAGGTTCTGTCTTTAAGTTATTTTCTATGAGTGTATCACATACAATGCTGTGCACTCATGTTAAAAACTCAGGTGATCACCAAAGGTTTTTGGTTCCGCAAATAGAAAAAAAAAAAGAAAAATCATCTGACAAGTTAATGACAAAAGTGAGCGTCTCACCTTACGCTTCGCCTCCTCAAACAGACTCATCAGGCTTTCCTTTGCAGTGAGAATTGGGTTGGAAGCTGCCAAGCTGCGCATGTAATAATACACGGCATCCAGCTTTCGCTTCTGTAAGAGAGAGAAGCAGGAAGACAGTGAGAGGAGGGAGGGATCCTACGAAAGGACGCACACTGGGAGGGGTGCCACAAGACCATTACTTGAAATATAGTTGTTGTTTTTTTCAACTTTCCATCTCTACTTAAGCTACATATCACTTACTGTATAGACTGCCAGCAGGGCCAGTTGGTTATATGGTCGTCCATTTTTGGGGGCAATCTGTTGGGCTTTTAGGTACCAGCTAAAAAAAGAAATTGGGAAAAATGTAGCCATGAGATGTCATTTAGTTATCTTTATGGAAGATTTTGCCTTTTTCTGCATCCTTCTTAAAACTATGAGTTTCTTACAGTCAGTCATATGCAACTAGAATTTTTTTTTTCTCAACTACGGTACAAAGACAAACACTGAAATGTGCAGGAGCTTTCAAATATAACTAGCACTATAAAAAGAAATTTAACAGATGCAAACATTTTCCCGCGGTAAAAGGTTTAGAAGTTACCAGATTTTGGCGCTGTAACCTCAATTTAAATGTGTAATTGCCAATAAAAACTCTGCGGTCTTAGCAATGTGTAAGACATTTTACAATACCAAGAGAATCCTGGAACTTCCTACCTGCGAGCCTTGCCATAGTTGGCCGAGTCACTGGCTTGCTCCCGGTAACGTGCTATATCTCCCTGACAAATCATGCAGCGCTGAGCACTGATGAGTGCATACTTGACCTGAAAATGACATAAACACAAGAATTTCAGTACATACATTACAAATTTTAGTAAGGACTTTATTTGAAACATTACTAAAAAGCAGCAAACAATTAAGTTGCTGTCAGCAACTATGTGACTATTTCCATGGTAATCTAACCATTGACCAACACATACTGAGAAATACTTACACTGTAAATATATAATCAATTTTGATATTTATCATTTGTTAAATCTTTGAGGACATGTTAAACGCACACACCAACAGATTACACTGAGAGCTGCTGTACCGTTTTGCGTAATGGCCGAGCCCGTATAGCCATGCTATCCATGTAATCTTCTAATTTAAACTGGTACACTGTCTGCAGCTTTTGAAGCAGCGCATCAAAGAACAGTGCTCCCTGTAAAACACAAACAATGGTCGTGAAGGACAAGCGAAGTTGCAACAAAGACAAAAAACAAAAGATGATGTCATCTTTATTGTTTGTACCCACACGTACAAACTTAACAGGTTTTCCTTAAATTCTGTATCTATAAAAGAGTGACCAGAATTATGAAATTATTGTGGTCTCTTAATGTTTGGATGCAATTATTTTCAAGTTTTGTAACCAACATAAAAACTCACAAGGTAAAAGGTATAACACATAATATAACAATTATACTAATTTTGGGTTTACTGATCCTTGTGCTTCCTCAAATACAAAGCGAGAGCCAACAGAGACTGTTGGTAAGCTCTAATGTGCCTCCGCTGCAAAAACCTCCTTTAGGGAAACTCTGCCCTGTCTGAAATTCCCACATATTCCTTACCTCATCAAGTAGCGTGAGGAGCATGTTCCTGATGTGAGGGGTGTTTTCGTAGGTGGGGTCTTTGAGCAGCTGCCGGAAGCGCTCTATGACCTGGTAAAAGACATTCTTCCACAAAGCCTGATCCACGTTCTGAGAGTCTGACAGCTCGATGTCTGTCAGGATGACCTGCTCATACAGCCCCAGAAGGTCAGCTCTAGAAAACACGTGGGCATAATGGGACGATGCATTCAGTGTTCATACTGACTCAGTTCAGCTGAGTTTATATGTAACAGCTGCAATTGCAAAGTGACAGCCAAACAATTAGTGTAAGACAACAGAATATGAATTTTAAAACGCACACCTGAGTTGACCCATGCGATCCAGTCCATCAGCACTCACTCTGTCCCTAGAGAGCAGGTTGCTGAGCTGGAGCTCCTGTGCATCTGCAGTCCTCAGCAGCCTCCCCAGCTCCCCTCTAGCTTGTTGCTCCACCTCTTCATACGTCAATGCACCTCCTGCACCTGACTGGGAGTAACCTGCTCCCCTGTAACCCCCGCAGAACTGACCTGCACCAGGGCCAGCATACATACCATTAGTGGGAGCCATTTGGTAGGGCCCCATATGATACGGGTATGGATAGCGCTGGCCTGTGGCAGTACCAGGATTTTGTAGGTTGCCGGTGGGCATGTAGCAGTAGGGGTTGTCAGAGTTTTGGAATTTGTAGTAGGCCATAGCAGCAGCCTGCTTGGATCTGAGGTGCTCACCCTGTGGGACCGGAGGACTGCCTGCTACCTCGTCATCTGTGTCCAGAAAGTTAAGCTGTCCGTATCCGGACCCTGTCTGAAGAAAAACAGGCTGTTGGAGAGATGAATGCTGTGAGGATTGGGTGCTGGTCAGAGCAGGTTTCTGGTCGGGGTTATTTGGATCCCAGAGTCGTCTCACTCCTCCTCCTCGGCCTCCTCTGCTCCTGGAAGCTGCTGCGCCTCGAATTCCACCGAAAAGAAGCCTTTGCCCAACCTCTGGTGCATGAGAGATGTCTGTGCGGGCTGGAAGCACCAGGATCCCCCCACCTCTGCCACGAGGGACCGAGCCTTGCTTGTGATGCTGTGCGACCCCACTCTGTGACGAGATACCCGCCTGTCTTTCTAGAGACACTCTTAGGATTCCTCGGCCTCCACCTTTGTTTGCCTTTGATCTGTTCCTTTCTTCCCTCCGCCTCTCTGCATTTAGCTCCTCCTCACCACCTCTTCTCCTCCTCCTCCTATCTTCAGCTATGTCACTCATCTCACTTCCTTCCAGCGATTCTGTGGATGATTCTCCATTGGTTGTCCAGCTTTGTAAATAATTTCTTCGCCCTTCCCCAGTATTAGCCATCCCTTCTTTGTTATTGTGCCTCGGCTCCAAGCGGGACCACTTGGTACCGTCTACATCCCTTCCCCGTCCAGGACCTTCCAGGCTGGTAACACTGCTGGCTGAGCTACTGCTGTAGGTTCGATTCCGTGAGCGCCGAATATCTGATTTGGAATAGCGTTTCGAGGTTACTGTTGTCATGTTTGTATTGGACTGCCTTCTATCGCCTCTTTCTCCAGCGCTGTCCAAATTTCTTTGTGTCTTGGCGTCTCTCTCAGCATTTCTGGGCCGGTTGTTGTTGTTGTTGTCCCCTCTTCTGCTTTCTCTGAGATTTTCCCTTCCTTTGCTTTGGCGTGTCTCACCTGTCTTACATGGTTTGTTCTCCCTATCAGCTTCTACCGCTCTCTTGTCTCTTTCCTTCTCCGCTTTCACCCAATCACTATTTCCTCCACCACCTGCTTCATCTTCTCCTCTTCTGGAATCCTGATTCTTCTCTTTTGTCTTATCCCCTCCTCTTCGCCTGCGGTTTCCCTTTTCCCTTTTCTTCTCGACCTTATCTTCCTCCTCATTTTTTCCTCCCCCTTGGCCTCGCCTTTCTTTATCAGTTGTTTCCCCTCTCTTACAACTTGCCTCTTCTACAACTTGGCCCTCACTTCCCGCTTTACCCTTTTCTTTCACGCTGAGCTTTTCTACTTGGCTAGTAATTTTCTGTATCGTAACATCAGAGGGTAATGGAGATTTTTCCACACTGCTACTTCCTTGTTTTTTGTTTTTCTCAGTGGATTTAGACGGTTTTAAATTTTCCTGTATACCTTTTCCATCTTTATCTATCCCTTCCTGCCTCTGTGTTGATGTTTTTTTGTTTCCCTCCCTTTCCCTTGTACTCAACTGGGATTCTGGCTCAGCTTTCTCATGCTTCCTAGGGGGAGGCTTATCCCGCTCTTTTTCAACTCCACAGTCCTTTCCCTGAATGTTCCTCCGGCTCCCAGGTTGATAAAATTCTCTGTCTGGTTTGCGGGCTTTCTTTGTTGGCTTAGCAGCTCCTGCAGGTTCCTGGTGTTCTCTGTCATTTTCAACAAAGCTTTTTGTTTGATTTGCTTCTGTTTTAACTTGTGACTGGCTGCCCTTTCTACAGTTCTGGGCGTTACTACCATCACATCTACTTCTGTCTTCTTCACTTTTGTCAGTAGAAATCCCACCGTCTGTGCATCCACGTCTCTCTAAAACCTTGTCAGAGACACCTGTTTTCTCACGCTCATATGAATCAGCAGCCATGGGCTCACTCTGACAGGTTTCTCCCTCTTCACTGTCACGATGACGCCGTCCAGGTACTGACTGATAGCGCTGCAGATCAGGGCGCTTTCCTTCACGTCTCCTTTGCTGCTTGTGTGTTGGATGTTCCAAGTGCTCCTCTGCAGAAAGAAACACACGATGAAAGAAGAGATTCAGATGTTGAAACACAAAAATCAGTTACAACAGAGTAGATGGACAATGGGTATTTCAGGCTGGCATTTCAGTTCTCTTCTTTCAACAAAACCAATGAAACGAATAAATACTCAATGCCTCGATTGTCTCTCTGTTCTTTCCCACTCACACATCCCTGATACTACAAAGCCCCAAGGCCATTTATTCCCAATACAGACATGAATCTCTAAAAACTGGGTCTCAAATAAACTGTTTTATTTTCAAGAAGGGCTCAGTAATAATTACTTTTGTGAAGTTTTAAGCAAACAGTACTATAGGAGGGGCATAAAGTGCAATTATTTGGTGCTCTAATAAGCTAATCACTTTAAAAAAAACAAACAAAACAGGCTATCACACAGATAGAAAAACTACACCCAGCTGTTTTAGTGGGGTTTTTTTGACGACAAGAAAAATCTCAAACATTGCCAGACAGACTTATTTTAAAAGAAAGTACCACATGAAGTCCAGCCTTTCTGAGACCAAGTCACTACAGAAGTCAACATTTCAGATGGTCAGAATCAGAGCCAAAGATGAAAACAGACATGTACATACTCAGAAATTGTTGCTACACATTAAACACTACATTAATTGACGTCACACATGGAAACGTTTCTAAAACAGAAACTACCTTACACTAAATGAAAGACAACATCTCCTCTTTCAAAAAGGACACATGGGAAATGTACAACTACAACTAAGACATCACTTTTTTTTTTAGTTTGTGTCTAACTTTTTAAATAAAGCGTCCTTTTTTTCATCGGTGGAACATGAAACTGCTTTTGTCAGCTGACGTTTGCTAAGTTAGTGCTTCAACGTTTACTAACGTTTCACGATGATAAGGGTCGAGCTCATCGTTCAACATTACATTGAAATATTAAGGACACGTTTCTTCTATTATTGTGCGTTATTTTAAAGTAAAGAGATCGTTTATAAGAACGTGTGCAAATAATATTTAATGCAGAGTTAATTCATGACTATCGTCGTTCGTTATCTTTTGTCGTTATGTTTAAGGGGAGCGTTTGAAACAGACCGCGCGGGACCCATAGAATGGGCAGGAAGGTAGCTTGCTAGCTAACAACATTAGCTGGTTACAAACTTAGCAACTCCGTAAGCTACTTTGAGCTAACTTGGGATACTTCTTCGCTTGAATTCAACGACTTTAAACGAATGTATTCCTTTAAAGTATCCATTTCACTTCCCCTCACCTTTCTGACAGGCAGTTATATTGATTGAATTCGATGCTTCAGCGCGGAGTTCCGCTGCTGAGATTCGCACTCTCTCTAGTTCGATCGCCATCTTTGCTTTCACTAAAACAAACACAACAAGTACGGTGGTCGAGCTGGATCAAACATATTCACCGGGTGACGTTTAAGCGGAGGCGGTAGGGTAATGTAGTGTCCCTAAATTAGACTTAGTTTAGTAAACATTTCCGTAACGTAGCAATATTAGTATGTTGACATTAAGGGTAAAAGTTACACATTAAAGATATTTACTTTAATATTAATGTTACCACTATTATTTTTAACCTATCAAAGAGGCACAAAAACAGCCTTATTACTGTCTCAGAGAATATACTTTTTGCCCTTTTTTATACAGCTTTATATGTGTTGTTGCTTCATTTGTGATTGCACCCTAAAATCTTTTTCTTTTAGTTGTTTAATTGTATATCATTTGTTGTAATTCTTTACTTTGTGCTGAATCAAGCTCTTGTTATCTTT
>JAPZDX010000006.1:14987890-14998796 GCA_029783625.1 Naso annulatus | reverse complement strand
CTCATTCTCGGGAGCGCGTGGCACCGGGAGGTTTCCGGTGGTAGTGATGACATTATAGCCATCACTTTCTTCCGCCTCCGCCTCACCACCCCCCCCCCCATGCACTTCCGGCCGGCGTTTCCTTTAACTTTTTTTTTTCTCTGTCTGTCAGTTCTGTGACGTCGTCAGCCAGTGAAGTCAGCCCTGCGTCACTCTTGCGCACTTTGCAGATGATACGCAGTCACCTACTATAACCCTTATAAAGGCATCGCGTGCACACACGCGCACGAGCGCGCTCACTGCAGTGTGATCCTCCGGCGTGCGGGGGTGTGAATGCGCAGTGTGAGAGGCTCGTGCACAGTCAACACGAGGGAGGAGTGACTGGAGCGAGTCAATGAAAAGCCTTGTTCATTCACAACTCGTTGTTCAGACGATGATGCACTGACATTGATCATTCAGTGTTAATCTATAGATAGATAGATAGACAGACAGACGGATAGATAGATAGATAGATAGATAGACAGACAGACAGATAGATAGACAGATGGACAGGTAGGCAGGTCATGGTTTCTTCTCATTGTTTTGTGAAACATACAAAGTGAAGAGATCCACCAAAATCTGTTCTGAAGTTCACGGCTGACTTTTTTGTAGGATTCCGTGCGTTTTTCACCGGACGGATCCGCGTGCTCGTCAAGTCAACCTACACGGTCGGAGCGGTTTTTCCCCGGTGCCATGGAAACCGAGCCAGACCAATCCACTGCCCACGCGCTCTGATAAGCCAGGCGGCAGAATGGGACGAGACCTGATTGGTTCGCATGCGACGTGACGTCATATGCCCGTACCCTCGGACATGTGACTTGTCAAGCTCTGACACACGGTAGCCTACTCGTCACATGACCAACATCCATTCGGTAATGAGAGACTGCAGAGCCCGTGGTGCGCTTTGAACTCGGTTACGTTGAAGAAACTCGGGCGCTACAATATGTCGAGTTAAACTTTACATATTAAATGTATTCGTTATGAGATAAGTTGCACATTAGGATTGTAAAAGTCTACGTAAACTAAGATTCAAGGCTTTTTTCGGCATTTGATGTGAAAACAAGAACTCTATGTTGCCTGTGCTGTCAGCGCCGGTTCAGCACCGCGGACAGCGCTGGACCTCAGCGCCGCGGAGTCGCTGTCCAGCGCCGGGGTGCTGAAACCGAGATGAGAGTGAACCTGTGGCAGAGGCCCCCTCTGAAGCCGGTTAAACAAAATATGTGCTTGTCACAAAACAATTATGTGAACTGTTCAGGACTCAAATGAGATGTTTTTGTTTCCCTCGTAAAAAGAACTGATGGATTTTCTACTATGATTTTTATTTACATGAGGATGTTTCCTGCTTTGCTGTTGTAGCCTGTAGACCAACATTTCCTAAAAGAGTGAGCCGCTTAATTGATCGTTTTTGACTAATTCTAATATAATTGCATTGCTTTGAAATGTCCCCTGTACTTCAAAAGTAAATCACTAAGCAGAGACAAGTTTCATAATAAGCAGATCCAATCTGGTATGTTTAAATGTTAAAGGGCCCATAAGGCAGCAGCTTAAGGTGAATACAGGAGTGTAAAAGAAGAAAGTAAAAAGCTAAATGCTGAAATTAAGAGATTAGAGAAAAGTATTTACAAGAAATATGCACAACATATAATGTGGATTTTGAATGCAGTTAAAAAAAATCAGTATTTGACATCATGCTATATTTACACAAACCAGAAATCCAAACTGCCAGACTATCTGGACAAGACAGTAGAAGAGAGAGGTTATTTTAAGTTGTTTCAAGTTATAGTATATTAGTGAGTGGCCAATATTCTAAAATACTCATTCGTCATTGACTTGTTTAATATGTTGGAAACATATTTAATATGTTCCAAACATAACAAAGGGCCTCAGTAAAATCATCTGCAAAAAGTTCACTACGGGGTAAAAATCTTAAAAAAGTTCTAATTCTCCTCTGAGGGACGTGACTGACTGTTGAACAACATCAAACAATCACACAAAGTTTACTCGAACCCTCTTCTTTCTCGCTGCACCTCTGCCTCATTAACTTTGTTCTCAAAAATACACTTTACAAACACTGAGCAGGTCAGAGACGGGACGAAACTATTGGGTGGATGATGCTTGATGCCAGTTTTGACAAAGTTTTCTGTAAGTGCTTATTAAGTATTCTTGGATGACTGCAAGTATTTGTAGACAACTTTTAAATGTTTTAAAATGACCTTTTATTGACAGTGTTTTCCTTTGTTTGACTGATTGTCTGATCAGCGCAGCATTTGGATAATTATTTAACTTGTTGATACATTTTCTCTTTTTAATGCACATATTTGCAGTAAAACATTTCTAGACATTACAGACATTATACTGGGCTGTTGAAACATTAGTATAAAAAACGGTATCATCTATAAACAGAAATACATTTTACATTATACTAATGCAACCCTTGTGTTAGTAAGTTGGTTGTTTGAGTGACTTAGTCTAGTTGTTTTTGCCTCACCAGTTACAGAATTGTAATACAACCAAGTCATCGCAAGAGTAAGTAAGTCTCAGAGGACAGAATTGGGACAGGTCTGCTAATTGGACACCTTGTAATCTGTCAAAAGATGAACAGAAACACCTTCACTGATGTGTTCTTTTTAAAAAATTCACCCCCATTTTGGAGCACAGCTGTAAATGCCAATTTTTGAAAGTCCTCACCTCAAGTGAGCAACATGTTGATTTAAATGGACTGCATGTGAATATTGATGCAGGCGTGGTGCTACAACTAACCTAAAACCCCAACTCATTAAAAACATTTTTATTTGGTCGAAACAGCCGCAGCAGCTTCTAGCATCTTAACGACTCGGTGTAATCCTCCCACGATAACGATTTAGGTAACTGGGATGTCCCTGGTTGTTAAGCAGCGTATTGATCAGCATCCACCTCTTGGGAATGGTGTCAGGTTGGATTCCAGTCACGTTGTACATTTGTCCTCTCTTCTTTTTGCTTGTGCAGGTTTCCACAAGAAGAGGGTTTTTCCTTCCCGCCATCTCTCTCTTCGCCATCCTCCTAACTTGGCCAGAGCATCAGCACCTTGGCTTTAGACTGCTTACTGCTTATACAGTGTCACAGTACAGTAACAGTCTACAGTCATGGCTACTGAAGCCTGGTAATGCACCAGATGCCACACTGGAGACAACATGGACATGCAGAGACCAATGAGATGCTGTTTAGCACATTTCTCTCTCTGCTCTGTGTCTCTGCTCCTACTCAGAGAGGAAACCTGTGTGGGCTTGCATTGGGGGAGTCCTAC
This sequence comes from Naso annulatus, assembly GCA_029783625.1. Classification (NCBI taxonomy): domain Eukaryota; kingdom Metazoa; phylum Chordata; class Actinopteri; order Acanthuriformes; family Acanthuridae; genus Naso; species Naso annulatus. Next base: position 14,995,495 of record JAPZDX010000006.1, on the reverse strand, counting down.
AGCCTGTAAGTGCGTAACATCCATGCTCAAACCAATGAGACCCTGCAGTTTTCCAGTTACCATGCCAACTCCGGCTCCTCCTCCACCCTGCTGTCTCCATGGTGACCGTGGCTTTAGATTGTTACTCTAGCAATAGCACCATGGTAACAGTCTACAGCCATGGTCGTTAGGGGCAGGTGTCATCAGGAAGGAAATATAAAGAAAAAAGTGAAGTTGTAGCGAAATTATTGAGCTGAATTTTGTGTATCACTTGAAATGTTCTTCTTCTTGTTTAGGAAGTAGGTCAGAGAAGTTCATGTATCCATGTCAACTGCTGTGCGGAGCTGCGGGAGTTGTCAGTTTGACTTCTTCATGGCTGCAAACGTCTGTGGCCCCTTCACAAGAGCGACTGTATTTTTTAGTTATTTAGTGTTGTAATTCCATGTAATATCACAATAATGCACATAACACAATTTATGATACACCAAAAAAGTTTAATTATCAAGTATGCAATAACACGTACGTACACATATTGCTCTTCAATTGCACTTTATTTGGCATAATGTGTGTTTTTATGATTTCGATCGTTGAGTACAGTAATAAATGCAAAGAGCACATGCTGAACAGATGAGTCAGCCAGCTCCAGCACCTGTTCCTCCCTGTATCTATCAGACGCTAGCGGCCTCACTTCAAAGCAGCACAGCCAGTAATTCCCAGTAGGCAGCGCTGCAGCCCGCAGGCTCACACAAACCACTCACGAGGTCCTACAGAGCTGAGCTAACCCACATTCATGCATGCACACATGCACATACATGCACACGATATACTAACACACACACACACACACACACACAAACGGACCAGTTCTTGATCCACTTTTCCTCGAGTAGTCCTCTCCAGTATTCAGACAGAGTTATTCTGCCCTCTACAGGCCAGGATTTGTCTGTGTCATTTGCTTTTTACAAATGTACTGATTTACAAACCTGCAACATTCTTTGAGCTAATCAAATAAAATATATATTTTTAAAAATATGTGCCAGTGTTCTGTTGATATTTGTTGAGGTAACTGTCTTCACTGATTCCGTTCTCACTGTTTAAAGTTCACGTGTCAGTTGGTGATGAAGCAGAAAAGTTGGTTAAAAGAAGACAAAACCTGCGTGAATGATTCCAGATTCCAGCACAACGGAAAAGTAGATCCCTCATTCAAATGATCTGTGGCAGCTGTCCACACTCTTAGATATTCTTCATAGTTGTTGTGTTTTTTAGTAAGTTAGTAAAAAGTAAGTCATAAAAAATGCAAAGAATGGAGCAACTCACGGTGCATGTTGTCAGCATCAGTACAGTGACAAGCAAAAAGTTAGAACATAGAGGATGGCTTGCTTTAACTTTCTAATTACTAAGATGAATATGAGGCACATAAGTTCATCACAACTTTTAACGAAGCATATTATCTCTAGAACTTTTTTACTCTTTACAGAAAAAAGGGAAGAGAAGAAAGACCGGACCAAAAAACAAAGATGGATGAACAGTTGTTTGTCCTCGCCTCCCTGCACTGTAAAAGTTCATGTGCTGACAAAGAAACAAACAGCACATAAACTCTTACTGTTCAGGGCTGACAAGTAAAGTTATCTCTCTCTCTCTCTCTCTCTCACACACACACACACGCACGCACACACATAAACACAAACACACAGAGGCATCACTTCAGCTGGTACAACAATAAAAGGAGCATTCCACTGCTAAACTACAGGAGAGGACTACTAAAAAATTATTCATTACTTTGGATTTCTCAGCCTTCACAGTTTGATAATAGTGTATACTGTAGCATGTTGCTTCACATGTAAATGATGAAACCTACAAACTTTGCTATCAAATAATTATGAGTATTTAAGTCTTAGAATCCATCTACACCTCAAGCGATTGCACTCCGGTCCCAGTGCAGCGCTGAAAAAAGGCTGGTGTAAAGAACACCCATAAAGGTTTTATGACTTTTATTAATTTAATAGTTTCAAATGCTCTAAGCATTTTCGCACATTCTTTGGTCTGCGTAGTATTCCTCTGCATTCTTACTGAGCCACACATGCACAGCAAAGGGCTCTTGATTATATCATTAAAAAGTCCCTTTTCGCTCTCCAAATCTCTCAATAATTGTCTGAAACCTACAAAGATTGTGCAACACTGTTCCCATTTTTTGGATATGTGGGCCAAGACATGCCTCTCTCTTTCTCTGTCTCTCTCTCTCTAGTGCACACTCTACCCCACTCCTCCTCCATAGCTGCGATGACTAATATTTACCCCAGTAGTGTCAGTTAGGCACCTCTAAGGACAGCCAAACCACAGCTCTCCTTGCCAGGGCCCAGCCACGGCCTCCAAACCAGTCCAGTAAAGCACACAAGCAGACAAACGGCTGCAGATGACATCATACACCAAACGGCCTCTGCCCTAACTCCAGACAGCCCCATCCGTGTCCTCAGTTCACCTCTGCACCTCCTCAGTTGACAAGGATCGACGCGAACATACATTTACATCTGTTGGAGAAAACCAGATACGCCCACGCTGAACAGGTCAAGCGGCCAATCAGAGACAGAGTGTTGCAGGATTCAAATCTGTAACTGTTAACAGGAAGCTTTCCCACGTGATTAGACCTGCAATAAGTTGTTTGCATGAAATCAGTGAAAGGGGCAGATAGAGAGAATGCATGATGTGCCCAAAGACATGACGAGGGCAAAACCAGGCCGAGCGTTGTCCAAAGCCAGAGTACACTTTGTACACAAACAAGAAAACCACAAACAAGAAGAAAACCAGAAGTGTGTGAGTGTGCAAGCATGGAATAACAAATGACCAAATCACACCCATACTGGAGACAAAAATATGCAGACACACACCCACACACGCCCACATGAACACACACACTGCCTGTTTTCTGGGCCTAGATCTCAGCAGCGTAGATGTCTTCACAGCGTGGTTTCATGTCATTTGCTGACATTAAGTGACTTTTCCGGCATTTTCTGCTCTTAAAATAGCAATTCAACTGACAGCTCTAAATATAATCCCCCTTTCATATGTCAGCACACATCACACACGTCAAACACGCTGCATATCTAGCCAGCTCCTCACATCATGAGATTACTTTCTTTTTTTATGCCAACTATGCAGGCGCACATGCACACCCAGTCACAAACACACACTAACACACACACACGCACACACAAACAAACAAACACAGGAAGCAGTGAGCCATGGCTGTATCACCATGTGATACTGGACACAGGCCATACCTCTGGAATACATCCAACATGAAGTTACATCACATCCACCCGCACCAGCATTCCAAATTTAACATTGCAAATGCACCAATAAACACATGCAGACATGCTCCTCATTTAACTGATTTTGAAATTAATTCAATTTCAAAGAGGTGTGAAAGATCCAGGGTACGCGACAGTCTCTGTCTTCAGCATCTTCGTTGGGATCAGAGCGTTGCAGATTACAAAGACGATCAAAAGGAACAAAAAAGATAAAGAGCTGCAAAAAAGCATGTAAATCCAAAAGTTGTGTCAGGTAACAAAAAGCTCAAATCCTCTGCTGATATCTTGGAATCACAGGATTATTCCAGTCACAGCTGTTGGTAGTGGGAGCTGCAGGCAGAGTTGGTCAAGTTTGTCAGTGTGTAAGCCTGGGCCATGGGATGACCAGGCTCTTTGGAGTTTATGTCCAAGTCTTATATAGACACACGTCCATGTGGCCCCTCCCCTCCTTCCATCTCCCATAACAACAAACNNNNTAATCAAAATAGAGTCCATCTGTGCCGTGACACACCCCTCGGTCCCCTGCTCCATTCCAGCACACTCCACCAAGAGGGAAAGAGGGAAAAAGTGATCCTTCAATCTCGGCGAAAAAACTTGAATGTGCCCTTACTCTCCCCTTTTTAACCGCAAGCAGCCAGGGAGAGGCAGAGGGGGAGACGGGGGGAGATGGAGAGGGGGAGGGAGGATAACTCCACCCTCATCTGTCTCTGTCTCTCATTCCATTATTTCCCGGTTGTTGTGCAACAGGGGGAACGGATTCCTGAGAAGAGAGTCACTGCTCTGTTGTAAAACTTACTGGCAAGAGTGACCCTCTGTGTTTTTCTTTTACTGTTTCCCTCGCTCGCTCACTCTCTCCGTTTCGTCTTTGCTTGTTATCAAAACCATGTGTATGAGTTTGTGTGTGTGTGTGTGTCTGCTGTGAGGTCTTGGAGGGACACAAGGGCCACAGGGGAGCACAGGAGAGAGCGAATATAACGGCTATGGAGGGGAACTGGGACCACGTAGCTGTGATATGTGCGTGAGTGTGTGTGTGAGTGGCAGCGGTAGCTCTTTGGATGTTGAAACAGGTGACATGTTCTAAACATTAGAACAGATTGATTAGAGAAGCGAGAGTGTAAGTTTACAAGAGAGGAAGTGGCCGTCATCAGTGGGTATCATCCCAGCGAAGGCAGATTAACACCACAAAAGCCCACAGCTGCCTGCAGTTTTTGGATCAAGAGTGATTTTTTTTAGATATTCAGACAAACAAAACTATTTTTGTACTTGTCATAAATGTAGCGGACGTGTAAAAGGGTATGTTGCGCCCAGAGCTGATGACACACAGGATGTGGAAGAGGGAGGAGGATGTTGAGGAGAGTTCGAAGCGAGGTGGAGGCCGGTGGGAGATGAAAGCGAAAGGGAAGAGAGAGAGGTAGAGAGGAGAGAGCACACATCTGGAAACAATCGAATGAGTGCAGTCTGACGTGCACATGCTTTCAGCTATAAAAGAACAACATGTCCTTGAACTTTGGGCGCTTGAGCTTGTGCATAAACTTGTCCATGTAACTGGCATGTGAGGAAACACGTTCAAGCAACAACTAAAACAATCAGTGAGATACGCTGCCTCTTGAAAGCAACTCTGCTCCCGTGCACGGCAAAGCAAATTCACTGTGGATGAAAGTGACTCAGTGACCACATATTGGTGAGCAAATGAGGCTGCAGCGATTTTTAGAAACATTTATCATGTTTACATCTTTGTCATGTGCCTGCATTTGTGTCGACTGTGGTGCAAAGACATTTTTTAGTGACTATTTGTCACAATATTGGGGCGTGTCGGTGCACAGCAGACACGAAACACAGGTAAGGCAAAGTTTATTATGCAAAATATTATGCAAAAACATTAAATCAAAGTTTCCACTGTGGCTCTGATCTAAAATTCTTGTCATAACTTTCCACAATCATGGCGGAGAATTTCCTGAAGCAGAGAATGTTTGTCCCCTCCTGGCAAAGTGTTTTTATGAAGGAGAGAACGGCTTTTACTTTGAGATTACTGCAGGGAAAAAGTAAATATGCACTTACGTTAATTCTTGTAAAATTAGCAATTTAAATGTTCCTGATATTTATTTCAGAATTTTAAGAAATAGTCGAATTATTTATCTCTACCAATCTGTATAAAGGTTTAAGTATTCTTAAAACAAAGCCTGGTCGGATCGCGTGGCAGCGTCTGAAACACCCTCTCGGGCAGCAGAATGGTGAGCTGTCAAACACGTTACTCGCTTTTTCAAACACACAACCGAGGTAACGCTAGGCACCAGCTTTTTTCACATGCAAAACAATTTCCATCACTTTTCTTGTGCATCACCACGAATACCTTTGAGGAGATTTGGACCCTTCCTTGCACTGAGGGTACAGACATGGAAAAACTCACAGCTCTTAAGAGGAAATGAGTACAATGGAAGCAGCCAGGAGGCAACGACAGCAGGTTTTAAAGGTGTTCTATGTCGTACTTACCTCCCCCCACCCAAAAAAAAAATCTTACATAAGTGTTAAAAAGCTCTACATTCAGACAGGCATCACTTATATAAAGTGTGTTTTTCGGTAACATGAGTCCTCTGCTCAGCAGTATACATATAAAAAAAATGTATAAAGATAATTTCTGGTATCCTACTCTTACTCTCGTCCAATCAAGAGAGAGGATTCCTGAAATGTGTTTCCTGTTTACTGCAGAAAGGAGAAACTGGGGGACAGAATAAAGAATGCAGAGCTATTTAACACTTCTTCTTTTTTTTTTTCAACAAAGAGTAAATCACTACAACAGCTTTAAGTCACTCAGTAACACTGAGTGGATTGAACAGGTGTAACTGTGATTAATCAGTCCATAGTATGTTCAGCTGATATTGATCACATTCCAACAGTGCTAACCTCAGACTAACCTTCTGTTTCCATCTTGAAGTTGTAAGAGTGGCTTTGCTGAAGCTTACCACAGGCGTGGTTATGCACTTGACACTGAAACAGGAACCTGTTCCTATTAAAATCTGCCCAGATTTTAATGCTAAGCTTTTGATTTCTTTTTCCAGTGACTGCTCATTTCTTCTATTCATATTTAACTGTTGCTCCAGGGTATCTTTCTCTTTTTTTTGCACCTTCAATGACCAGTCTGGCTGAGCCAGACAATGTTTTGCTCTCCATGTACAAATCAGTACTCTTTTTGAAAACCCTCCATACAAAAGAACCTCTTTTAGTGAAGAGGACGTTCAACAACATAAAAGCATGAAACACCATTCAAAAATAAAGAGTAATCTTTTCAGCCATCTGATCATACCCAGTCAAGCTTTTGTGGTGCACTATTCCAAACTCTGGAACTGCTGTGTATATAACGGAAAAAAAATTGCAGTCGTTCATGAGCAATTACTCAGGAAATGGAGTCAAAAGAGATAACTTTAGAGATACTACATAGCTCACAAAATGAAGCAAAGACTAGAACACATTAAATTAACAACTGCACCTTTATTTATAGTCTTTTGGAGGACATATTCCCTGAGAAGGACAGAAGTTGCTGAACTGTTTAGGATGGATCAGATCAGAGGAAAACAAAAAAAGCTTCCAGAGTATAACCGTCCTGACTCTGAACTTGGCAATTTGATCCAAAGTGCCTCTGGAGCCAATTATGTCGTCACATGATTTTTATTAAATAGCCCAAAATTAAGTGCTTGAGTCTCAGGCTGAGATTCTGTGACTTCCGTCTCTTATTGGAATTTTTTGAGAAAGTCCTGGTAGATTTGTCTGTGAGCAGACTGAGCTGGAACAAAATGGCCACCAGGATGTGTCAGGACCTGAGGGTCATGGAAGGAGGGGAGGAGCTCTCTGCTCATGTTGTCAGGGATGACTCGGTCCTCCAGTCCAAACACATGCAGGGAGGGGATTTGGAGGGGAGTGTTGTAGAATTTCTGGTGTTCCCTACATGCGCTGCGGAAACCAGCAACGAGGATGGTAAAGCGGAAGCTGAACTCCGGCTCCAGATTTTGCTCCTGAAGAGAGCACAGCATGGCAACAAAAGCCGCTCCCTGACTGAAACCCAGGATGCCGTCAAACGGGCCGAGGGCCTTCACAGCTTCTCTCACTGCAGTCACGCTCTCGTCCAGTCCCAGGCTCTCTGCACACTGCTGCTGAGCGCTGAAACTCCGAGCCTGGATGTCAGAAAACCACCAACCCCTGGGGTCCTCATCACCTCCAGGTCCAGGAGATGAACTAATGTCATTCTCTGAAAAGACAGAAGAACAAAGTGGTTATTTTACTAGTTCTGATTATTTTAAATTGAATACAGAGCCACCACAAGTTT
>JAPZDX010000006.1:14704504-14715718 GCA_029783625.1 Naso annulatus | reverse complement strand
CCAGCTTTGTCAACTGTATCTCATCCCCACAAACAGCCACGGCGCAAAGCAGGGAACAGCCATACTGTTGCAGAACTGCTAATATATTATCTTCAGTAAAATTTATAGATTTTCTTAGGCGAGAATGTTACCATGCAGATTCCAAATATGTAGACAGTTAATCCAAATAACACTTGTCTGTATATCTGTTGCTAAATTTTTCGTACTCGCAATGAGACCCGCCGGTCTGCTCGCTGCAGCAGCCCGGCTCGTTGAACTGATGAACCGATGATCTGTGCGGAGGTTAAATGCTGTCTGGAAAGTTTGCGTTTGAAATTTGCATTTGAAAACATGATACAAAAACGAAAGGGTGCTTTGCTGCCTTTTCATGTTGATTAGCTGAACATTACTGGTGAGAAAAAAATCATCTCACACACTGCGCTGGTAAGATGCATCTTTTAAGGTGGAATGTTTTCTTGCATGGTGTTCAATGCGAGTTACGCCATTAATTAATTGTCAATATGACAGCTTGAAGAGGGTTTAAGAGGATTCATTTGTCACACATACATATCGCACACGTAGGGTAGTGAAATGTCTGAACATCAAACATATTTCATTTGGTTTTCGCATTTCTTGCATGATGACATAAGCTTTAGTATAGCTAGCTTGGTTAAATGCAACAGTGTGAGATGATTGGTCGGCTCAGACTGGATGGAGCAGAGTGGTTTTGTATCAATGGACGCCAGACTCTGAATTTTTGATTGGCTTTATCCATATTATGGAACATGGACCAGGGATAACCAAGCCCAAATCAACCTTTGCTTTAGGAAACTGACAAAACTTTAAATGGCAATATTTCAAGTCTGGATTGAGGTCTGAAATTTTTTAAAGCTTTTTATTATGCATGTAAGACCCTAAATTACATATTAAGAAAGTTTTTGAGTTCCCAGAGGCTTTAATTAAAAGCTGTTTCTATAATAGCCAGTGGCGCCAACTAGGCCTGTCACTTCCATGCTAATCATGATTCTATCAGTGGTGTGCTCACACTGTTGTAGTGCAAGAAATGTGAATTTTAAGTCTGCTGTAACTATCATATTTTCCATTATTTCCTTCCTTATGACACAACTTCATCTTGTAAACTTGCCCTTGCACACATTTTCTTCTGCAGTAAAAAAAAAAAAGATCTGTTTCACAATACTTCACTTTGGGGTTATGTTACCCATAATGCATAGCAAATTAAAAACGGTACATTTTAAAAAGAGAACCATATGCAATGTCAACCTGACGTCTATTTTTTTAAGGTCTTATCCACTTTAGGGAAAAAAAAGTAGCACATGTCTCATTCATGCACTTCATATGATTTATATTTGCTGTATATTTTACACAACGGGCTGTTATCTCGAGGAAAAACTATGGGGAGGCAATTATTTGCAGCAGTGGCTGTTCCTAAAACAGACACCATGTGAAGAGATAAATAGTGGCTGGGAGTGGAACACTGAAAGTTGTTCAGCTCGTGAAAGGCCCGCTGACAGGAAAGACGGGAGCTGGAGAGCTGGTTACCTTGGGAATTTGGCTCCGGCAAAGTCTCTCTGGCAACTAAATGCATCACTGTGGTTTTCCCCAAGGGCAGGTTGAGAGCTAATGAGAGAGAAAGACAGACACAGAGGATGTGAAAGGTGAACTACCTAAATCTGTATTTACAGTCATTCACCATGAGCATCATGTTCAACTTGTGGAGTAAAAACTATTTAACACTGGGAAGAGTTATGAAAGAGAGAGAAGCTACGAACAACATTAAAGCTGCTTCATAAACTAATCTTTGATCGAAGGCGTCAAAAAATTTAAGTGTCCGGTCATTTTGTTATTGTAGATGAGAAAAAGGCTTGAAATGTCCAAGAATGTAAACCTTGTGGAAACAGACAGATTTGAAATTTTCAGATACAAAAGGACAACAAATCAAAACCATCTTCCACCAACTTTCAACCGAAACTTTTTGTGATTACATCTGGAGTTGTTCCGATACCGATACCAGAATCAGGAAATGCCTCCAATACTACAGGTGGCAGCTGCCAAAGACCCCACGATACGATATTATTATGATACTTAAGTCTTTTATCACGATACTGCGAAATGTTGAGTATTGTGATATCATATATATATATATAGCGATTTTTTTCACCTTTTTCAACTACAAATAATTTTCACCAAGTAAAACTTTATAATATAAAGTTTCTAGTATTTTCATCTTCAGAAATTTTAGAAATTTAATATTTATTAACTCAGCAGACAGTGACAGCTTAGCACCATCTAGGGGACTGAAAAGTCAACTGATTTTTATTATTCTAGTACCAAAAAATTTGAGTTTGTATTTGCAACATTTATTAAGAATTCATTACAAAATATTGATACTTGATGTCTATGCATTGATATAATATAGTCATACAAAATATTGTGATATTATGCTGTATCAGTGTTTTCCTCCACCCCTATCCGATACCGCCGAAAACGCTGGTATCGATATTGGCTAGTGCCAGTATAGTACCTGTGCGCTGATCCCATACCATATAATTTATTAATGGCTAAACAATACCCAGCTAGCTTAGTTAGCTTAGTTAGCTTAGTTTAGTGTAAGTATAAAGGAATTAGATTTTCATAGATTTTAGCTTTTATGTGCTGTTGCACTTCTGTTTTATAGTTTTCTATTTAAGTCTTTTTATTTTACTAAATTATGATTACACCTTCCGTTTTAATGTAATCAGTATTTTTATGTGCTGGTATCGGATCAGTGCTCAGTATCATTTGCTACCAAACTTCAAGTATCAGTATCGGTACCGGGAAGGAAAAAATCATACTGGAACATCTGTAATTACATAATTATTTATAAATCAAAGGAAGGGTTTGATCTTACACAATGAATCAAGTAAGAGTACAGCTCTTACTGGACTATATTGGGAAGAATAACTTTTGCCATGCGGTAGCTAATAGGGATCCTCATAAAATGAACTCAACTTTGATCAGGGATTCTTTTTTTTATGTATTTGCAATATTTGGATATATTCTGAATATATCAGAAAATGTCTTTGCCAATATTACTGATTTAAATCAAAGCTCCAAGTTGTGATGTTCACTGAGATTACCAATCTAAAGCTATTTAGCAGGTGGTTTTACACAAAAACTCAAGGAAATCAATGGCTGCCAGGAGGTTAGATATATTTCTTTGCTTGTTTTCAGTCTGATTTATTGTCCTTTAAATGCATGCATTTTTAATTGTTTCCTAATGGCTTATTTGTAAGGTATTTATCGTCCCCTGGGATGCACTTTGAATTGCCTTGTCTAAATGGGGCTGTATAAAAAAAGTTGCCTTGCTGATTCTGACTACTGAATGCTTTGTGACTAAACAAGTATCACTAGTTCCTCTGTGATATTTGATGAAATTAACCTACATAAGAGACCTTACATCTAAAAAAAAAAAACCACATCATTTCACACTACAGTGCATCTAAGTCCATTATGCCCCGAAACTGCTTATCAGTCACATGATGTGTGTCAACGTTTGCATTAAAAACCGCTGCAGTTTTGGCTAGACTTTAAGAGGATTCTGTGTCAACGTGTAAACACGTTAAACCAACGATAAGGGACTTATCAGATAGATGGCAGTAATGGGATGAGTGTGGAAGGGTTAGTGCCGGCCACAACCCCATTTACCTCACAAAACACCAGCCGAATCAAAATTGGGTTAAGTAGACGAGAAAGCCTAAAAGCCATGGAGAAGTGAAGTGGCCTGCCTTAAAAGAAGACATCGTCTTTCTCTCTTCACTTGCGGCATTCATTCCCCCTCCCCTCCTCCTCCTCCTTTCTGTCTCCTCATTGTGCTGCTTGAGGTCTACTCTAATGCCAGTCTTGCCCCCTTCCTGACCAGTCTCTTTCCCTTCTTTTTCTGTATTTCCTCTCTCCTCCCTCTCTCCGTCAAAGCGGGCTTGTCCGGAGCACTGAGGTACCTCTGTTCTGCGGCTCAGGAAAGGGATGAGAACAGCAAAGAACTTTCCAGCAACACACTGCTGTGATTTTCTGTGCATGTCTATGAGCTGGGAGGTGCACTTTTCTGTGTTTTCTCACCTCCTAGTGTTACGTTGCCGTGTAGAAAGCGGCCCTGGTAGATCAGCCTCAGGATGTTAGGACTGCTGACCTGCTCTTCCTCCCAGTCTGAAAGAGAAAAGGCCAGATGCAGACGGAAAGAGAGTTAAAGAGAAAAAACAACATGGAAAGAGATGACAAGTGTAGCTCTTCTTTATTTTCTTCCTACATCTCATTAAAAGCTTTTCCTTAAACGTATTCTTTTTGTTTCAATTTAATTATGTGGCCTCCTTTCCATAAAGCCTCATTATTATTGCATAACGTATTATCTACGTACTGAGGACACGCAGGTCCTAAAATGACTTTTCACATCCTCTTAATTTAGCACAAGACTGAATAACAAAAAGCAAAAGTTTCTGATTGAACATTGCTAATGAAGGTCCACAAAACTGTAGAAAACGACAAGAGGAGATTCATTGTTAAGGCATCTGACTAAAATCTGCAAAGAAGATATGATGAAAAGCTTTAAATGTCAAAACACAGCTGCTCTGCAGCAATAAAATATACTGTACACAGTGCAGTAAAACAAATCAGTCAAGGCATGGTGAGGAAAAACAACTGTTCTGAAGTTATTTTATAGACATTTGGGGCCTTTACTCTGATGATCATACAGTATGTAGAATGTATAAAATGTGAGCTTTGTGGGATGCACTCCAGAATGTGAGAACGACTCGAGGCAAAGGAACACGAGGTGTGGCTTGGGAAGAGCTGGAGACAAATAGTGAAGGCATTAAATAAAGAGAGAAAGCAGCGGGGGGAGTTGCACGGCAGCAGAGTCTGGCCACCAGATGTTTGTCTCCGGCTCAGCGGAGGGTGTTGCTGCTGACTGAGTGCCTGCTCCGGGTCTCGCAGGGTTCAGATCTGTTGTCTGGGAGAAGCACAGGGTGGCTTCCAAACCGGACGGGATTGAAAGAAAAACACCTCCTGTCACGAAGGATCGGAGTCTATCAGTGTAACTTGGAGGTTTTTTCATGCATGGCGCCTTCTCTCGAACTGAACGGTGGGAAAAGGCTGCAGCTTGTCCAGATCTGAAGGTGGCGGGAGGTCAACAGTATCAAATGAATTCTAATGCTGGTGAGGCAGCAGTTACATCCCTTTATGCAGGAGGAGTGCACGCTCCCTCACACCAAAGAATGGCACAACCCTTCACTGCTATACAGATCTACATGCAAGAAATAAACAGTCTATTAGAATGTGATTTGATACACAATGACCCCTTTTACACCTGGTGTTATATAATAGCTCCTCAGCTCCATATTATAGAAAGTACAGCCAAGCTATCTCAAATCGTCTGGTTTACAGGTGCATTAGTGGCTAAACTGTCGGCAATTACTTCTAATGCAAACACATTGCAGCTGTGCCTGTACCATAATGTGATTTATGACGCAATATCACAATATCATCTATATGCAGAATGTGGGAAAACAGGAAATGTCCCAGTGAGCGTAGACAAACCCAACATACCAAAATCTGGTTAACGTTTATATTTAACAGTTAATATGAAGCAGAAGTGCCGTCTACTGCAGCACTTCTCACCTAAAATCGGAACTAAATCATACATCTCAGCTCTTTTCACTAAATAGAAACGTATGAAAATCCATAAAAGCACATTGCAGGAAGACGTAAAGGCAGTCATGAGTCACTATTCTGTCTGAGGTACATCTTATACAGCAGATTTCATCATCACTGCTTCTGTCTATATCGTTAGTGCTTTCCTTGGAAAATGTACACATTTGATAACCTGCTGGCAAAAGAGTAGTCCATAAAAACATAAACAAGAAATGAAGCAAGAAACATTTTTGTCAGATAGTGTGCTGACGACTGAAGAGCAGATGTTTAACTTGAGCCGAGGAGTACCTCACCAGTATCACTTTTACTGTGTTGGACTAATGCAATCTTTGCATATTTCTGCTGTATATGTTGCACCTGCCTCATTTTATCTACTGTTGAGATCAGTTCCTTTAAAAATAGACTTCATATTTATTTTTCACATCCTCATTGGAACTTTTTATTTGACGTTTATGGTTCTTGACTTTGGCAGTGCTTGATTATTTCTGTTTACTTACTACTTACTAGGGCTGCAGCTAACGATTATTTTGATAATCGATTGATCTGCCAAGTTATTTTTACGATTAATCGATTGTTTATTCCACAAAATGTCAAAAAAGTGTGAAAAATGCTCATCTCAGTTTCACATTGTCCAATGTGACATTTTCCAAATTGCTTATTTTGTCCAAACAGCCCAAAACAGAGTGACTCCATTTTTATTATCACAAATGATACAAAAAAAGCAGCAAATCTTCACATTTAAGAGGATAAACCGGCAATTCTGTTTACTTATTTATTTTAAAAACGACTGAAACGATTGATGGATTATCAAAATAGCTGTCGATTAATTTTCCCAATGATCGATTAATTGATTATTCGATTAATCGTTGCAGCTCTACTACTTATTTACATACTACTGTTGTGCACCACCACAACAACAAGGCAGACTCCTTGCATGAAAAAAAAAACTACTGGGCAAGAAACTCTTTCTGATCTCAACAGATTTCATATTCTCAAATCTAAAATAAATGTTTTAGACGAGTTGAATCTTTGAAACAAGCTGTGTTCTTCAACCAAATACAACTCAAAAGGATAAATAGCTCCATGAAGCTTCACTGCTGGCCGAGATTACAGTTTTCTGAGGGTGAATCAATGCACTGCAGCCACTTTCAATTATTATTAAAATTAAGAAATAATCGGGAGATAAGTCATGACGTCACAAAGTCTGTGTGAGTTTTTAGTTTTGTAGCCGCTGGATGTAAATACTGCTAATTCTTCCTCAGCTGCAGTCTCCAGAAACTAGCACTGAAGTATCCAAATGAGCTACTCACCCATGGGCCAGTTGTCATAGACGTGTTTGGCAATGTCTGCTGCCGAGTCGTTGGGAGAGAACAGGAATTCTTTCGTCTTCCCGCTGACTAAAATGAGCCGCAAGTTTATCTGCAACACACAAAAACAAGACGGGTATGTTAGAGCAGAATGTGAAAAACACTGTTGGACACGTCAAATGGAACATTACACAAAAAAAAACTCTCCTCATATGTCACATTAAGCACAGCGAAACCAGGAAGCACACAGGTTCAAGTTTAAGTAATTTAATAGGAAACAGAAGAAGGATACGAGGACCCTGAGGAGCGTCTTTCCGCAGGATCAACTCCCATCTGTCTCCCCAGCTTCCTCCTCATTTCTCTCTCATCCCTCTAACTCCCCGTTTCTTCATCTTTTCCAATTCTGTCACTGCTTGGCAGTTTGTCACCTCCTCATCTTATCACTCACAAGCCAGATGTTTTGCTTTATCTTGTTCTTTTGTCTTGAGATAAAACCCTGTGTGCAATTCTTCAAAACTTAATTAAAAAAAAATACTTCTTTGTATGAGTACAAATAAAAATTCTGTATCTAAAGTTTTAAAAGTTTTCTAGCTACAAATAAGAGGCACTATATAATTTGCATTGTACTGCATTTAAAGGTAATAGGAGTACACCACTGAACCCCTCTGGCTTGGCATTGCCTGATGTAAATTCTCAGTATATTGTTAGTATATAAGAGTGACAAAGTGGCTGAGAACTTGGCTCACACTCTACATAAAAGCCCTGTGAACATGAACAAACAGTAGCTTTAATCCACTCAGTGCTAGTCGGATGTCTTGGTCAGCCATGTTTCTATCTTGTTTTCTTATGTGCTCCTCGTAAACTGTTTGGATGCACGGCGCACTGCACTTCTGTTTTCCACCTTTCTTCGTTCCGTCTATTTTATGTTATTTAAAATTTAGATAATTGATTAATCGATGGAAGTTTTTAAATCAATTCAGAACCGTCCACGTCTGAATCACGATGCATCTAAGAATCGGTTATTTTCCCCACTACTAGGGTAAATATGGCAGCCTACGGCTCACTCTCAGCTCTGGACCCCTTTTTTTTTTTTTACAACTGAAGTTTGGTGAAAGTTCAGCTGGCACTTTTAATTCCAAATTGGGGCATAATGTCTTTGTTTGATCAAACTTTTATTTAAAAAAGGTTTGTTTGGTTAAAGCTAGGTTTGCACTTTATTCCTGATAGGGAACTTCATGTTTGTTTGAAATAAAAACAACATATTCAAATAATAATTTCTTTGTCTTCTGTAGTATCAAAAAAATCAATTAGAGATGAAAATTGAATGTGGTATGACAGAATCAGGGATTTTATTTTTAGGCAACATCGCCCAGCCCTACAGCCAAGTATAATAATAATTGTGTGACAGTGTGAAATTCCTGTTCACAATTGTCCTCTTTCCTCAATCGTTTTTACAGAAAAAAGTCAAAGTCAGTATCTGAATAACTTCCCTGGAGCGGGTAGAGAACTGTCAATATGTGGTCTACTGCATGATTTAAGTTGGAAACTGCAAATACAAGATACTCCATTCATATTCCCAACAAAAACAAGTTTTTGTAGCAACTGGCAATGAAGAATAAGCACATACTGAATGACCGAGAGAGAACCGTGACTAGAACAAACTGGTAAATTATGGAGAGCGTGTAAATCCCACCAAATACTGCTACACACAATATTTTATTTTTGTGTTTTATTCTAATTTCTCCCACCACACTATGACTATCGCCACTGGTCCAGATTCCTGCTTTACGAATCAAACACTTTAAAAAAAAACTGCAAATGAACAATAAGCAGCAGCTTGATCAAAGGTCAAACACTGCGCACACTGTGAGGAGATCAACGCCGTCTGACTCAGCCCAGATCAGTTCTATCACTTATGACGTCCGAATCAGAACAAAAATCAGCCAAACTCAAACATATCGCGCGTCCCCCTCTTTTTATTCACTGTGCTACCTTCTCATTCAAAACAAAAACAAATACAGGTGTGACACAAAAGAGGAGTGGGATCTTTTTGAGCATTTACTACCTTACACACTCAGACGCAGGAGTGAACAGTGAGCCATTTTCTATTAAAACCACTGATTTGCACATTATTTGCCTGACACTGTCAGGCAGGTCAGAGTTTTACCTCTTAACTGGCATGGCGTGTGTTTAGCCGTCGTACAGTATGCCTTTAAGAGCCAGTGCAAAGGTCTGCGGTGTGTGTTTGCCTTTGCCTACAGTGTTTGTGTGTTTGTGTGTCCTGCCTGTAGTGCGCGCATGGCACAAGCACATGTGTGTTATTGTTCCTAGTGTGTTTCCATGTGCCGAGCGTCTGTTAGCACTCTGCTCCACGGCCCATCCTGCGCCACTGAACGCATCCTGCTGAGCGTCACACACACACACACACACACGCTCACGAGTATACGTATACACTATTACTCACACACAGAGCCGGCTGCAGTGATGTAACAGAGCTAACACCAACGGATTGAAACAGAGATCTCTGTAAGCACGTTATAAAATAAGCTTATAGGTTTAAGAATGGAGGAGCCATACAGAAACATACACACACACTGACCCCAACATTGAGCCCATAAACATACAGTTCATGTACACGTGCAAAGCTGCTCCTCAAGGATCAAATGAAGTTGATCATTTAGAGTTTCTTGTTTTTGTTTATTTGTGTTTGCAGACTATATCCTGGGCTGTTAAAACACACTGTAGGCAAGCACATACAGCCATGCCGAGTCACACAGATACTCCTACATATATGTGTGGACCTGTTATAAAAACTGACAGGAATGATAAGCACAGGCATCGTCAAATTGCTGTTTCTCGCTGTGATTCACGAGGCGCAGTTTCAATTCTACGGATGAGACACAGATCATAAAAGCAGAAATTTGCAAAATGTTGGTGGGCGACTGACTGAATGAGATATCAAGTATCACATCTAGTGGCTGTATTTTATATATAAAACATGCATAGACCCGTAAGACAAGTAATAGCTGAAAATGACTCTGAACGAGACAGATATAATGAAGAAGAACACACAGAAAAAGCCCCTTTACATAAGCAAGGTCGCGCTCCTTCCTGGTTGAACACCTGGCTGTTACCATGGTGTCACCATAGCGACAGCCAGTAGTGGGTGGCTTAACCTGATAACACCTACAAGATAGCTTTGCACCCCCTCGCCACCCCCCTCGTCTCCCTCCTGCCCATTTCCCACCGTGTCACATCATATTGTCTTCCTCTCCTTGCAGCAGTCTCCGCATTCCCTCCCTCCCTCGCTCTGTCTGTTTCACTCTGTCAATCTCTCGCTCTGCACAGTATACAGTGGAGGAATGTACAAGGCCAGAATAACAAGAGGCACTGAGCTAGCTTCAATTAAACAAGGTAAACTTAGCCTTTCTTATCATCATCCCGCACAACTTTCAGCTTCTTTAGATGCCTCCCTCCCACTTTCCTTTCTTTCATGCCTCCCTCTTTGTGCGAGGCACTTAGCCTCCCTTGATTTTCTTCCTGGAAACAAATCAAAAGAAAGCCTGAAATAAACTGAAACACAACTGATGCAGATGTTTCCATACAAGGTACAAACTACGATAACAGGCGCTCAATTTTGGACTGTTTTCTTACTTTGAGACAAGCCATCCGGCGTAGCATAGTTTTAAATTCGGTTTAAATGCTTGGAAAATTACGTGGCCGGGAACATCCCTTAATTTAAGCGGTTTAATTAGAATCACATCGTACGCTATGGCCTACGCAGTCACAAGATTTTTCCATCGGCATCATTAAAACACAACATGAGAGAAGCATATTTTCAAAGCAGTAAAGTTGAGAGGCATGCAGGGTCAGTGCCGAGTAACACTGAAGCTTCTCTGATGTGTCATGGACAGTGTTGGACAAGTTACCCAGAAAATAATAATACATTACTTATTACTCCTTATACAAGTAATACATTTACTTATTACTTGATACAAAAGTAGTAAGTTACATTACTCCTTCCTTTACTATATTACTTTCACAACCCAACCGACCGACCTCCTGAAAAAGTGGCACACAGCCTGTTTAGCTCCCAAAACTTCATCCACTTCATTGAAACAACAACCCTGTTTTTTAGGCAGCTGATTTAAAGACATGTTGAAGTGTGACAACTCTACAAGCAGCTTATTAGAACTTCAGCATTGGAGCGAGTTAAAATCAAATA
>JAPZDX010000006.1:14689335-14701965 GCA_029783625.1 Naso annulatus | reverse complement strand
CTTTGCTACGTTTCTGTTTGTTTCTTTGTTTTTTTTCCAGAAGTCAGACTTATCCAGTTTAAATTTACAAAATGAAAGCAAGCAGTAAATGCGAACTTCAAGTGCAAAAAAATTTCCTTTAGAAACCTTGGAGGTGAGGTTGTGTCCAAACTTATGTACCTATTGTGATTTCTGTATGTGCTGTCACATAATGCACTTATTATGTCAAGCATTAAATTTAATTTGAAGGATGGATTTGTGTGGCACAGGCTGCCTCACATGATGCAAAGGACCTTTTCACTGCAGTAAAGATGTAAAAATACACAGTGGGATTAGGTTTGACCTTGGCCCAGGTAAAATTTGTCCATCATTAACTTTTATGATCATCATATGACTCATTATAGCTAGTGTTATGGTTTGCTTTGACCTACTTTATTGCTTGTGCTAAGGTGGAGGTGACTTTCTGGAAAGTCTTCCTCGCTGAACTAACAAGCTTCATTTCAAACAGGAGAGGCGTCACGAGAGCGAATGATTATTTATTCACACCTGCAAAATCAGGATAACAAGCATGAGAACTCTGGCAATTACACCTCATCGTGACTGTTACAAAATTTGACTCAGTTACCATTAACTTCTCTGAAGATGCTAATGACTTTCATTCTACGAACTCTAGTATCTTTCAGCACTGGTGTTTGTGAATTCCTTTTTTTTATTACAATGAGCCGCATTTTCATAGAAAAGGGGTTCACTCTGTGCATAGGCATATGCATATTACACAATTTAAATATGTGCAAATAGCACCTTGACAATATTTTCCTGTCGGTGCTCTTAGAATCACATGGTTTTATTTGTGTATTTTAAGTAGCCACAAAAGCAATAAAATCATTTTGTGACCGTGACCCTCAGTGTCTTGTGTCTGCAAAATAGACAGCAAGCAGGTGAAAGATAAAAGGACAAAGGTTAAAGAAAAATAATTTAATAATTATCTAAACTGTGTGGATAAGACAACATGATAAATTCCTCACGGTTACACGCTGTCAACAGGCTGAAACAAACCGACAGAAAGGGGCAGAGTGTGAATCTTTTCAGCAGGTGTCTGACTGAAAAGATGCAAAGTTGCTGGTTTCAAAATGATTTTGACGTGAGACGAGTTGACTTTTTCGCTGTTACACAAGCAAATAGGACGCTCGAGCCAAACAATCTGACTGACTGGTCAAGATTTGTTCCATAACTGCTGATTATGCCTACAGTGCTGGTTGCCATGCCGACACTTGTGGTAAGCAGGGAGCTAGTTAGTCATCTGTGCTGTTACCTCTTTTTCTGTTTTTATACATGTACACAGTGTGGACGCCCTGTTAGACGGCGCTTAAGTAATCAGTGCGCCAAATAATAAAGCGTCATGACTTAAAAACAAAACAAGCTGTTTTTTTTAACGTGATTACTGGCACATTGTGACGTCTGGTGATGCTGACGTCTCTCAGGCTGTATTTTTTTCTATGAGGAGTGAGTTGTGCGGATATTTTGGGTTTGGTGTGTATTTAATATCATTTGCACATTTGCAGTTAAACAGATTTTTCTCTCAAGCTTCAGAGCAGTTGAGAGTACAAATTTCTAATCCCATCCGTTACACTAACTTGGTGCCAACAGTCAATAAATCAGGCAGACAATTTCATTAGTTTCACAGTTCCTTTTACAAGTTGATGCTGTAGCTGCTTGTTCCTCTACATGGCTGCAGTGTGAAACATCAGACTTAAATTGTGATATCATTTTAACGTGTGTCTAACAAACAACTAATTTTCTTAAGCAGCAAACAGGTGCTGGGTGTCTTCTGAGGAAAAATGCAAATGATTCAATGCAAGCCTTTCTGCGGCTCTTATTCAGGCGTAGCAGACACGCCTGAATGAAAGCTACAGAAATAAAATTTTAACTCCATCTATCACACTGGTTGAAAATTATTTAACTACAGCCATGCAGCCAGGAATTTCACTTTTATCCTCAGAGGCCGATGGCTGAGGGGCTAGAAAGTCAAGAAACACCGACAGCTAAACCTAAAGCACAAAATCATAACAGTGTTACACTAAAACGAAGGAGGCTGAGGTAACTTCCTTTTCAGTCGTTATTACAATGTTTCGACATTTCAAAACCAACGAAACACTTCTGACAGTTGTTCGAACTAGAGATGCTCTTATACCATTTTTTCCTTCCCAGTACCGATTTCAATACCCAGACTTGCGTAGCAGACAATACTAAGCACTGATTTGATACCAGCGTATAAAAAAAACAATTCCTTTAAAACCCAAGGGGTAATCATAATTAAGTCACATAAAAAGATTTAAACAGAGCACCATAAAACAGCAGTGCAACAGCAGCTACTAATTACAAAACTAATGCTGCATTCACATGGGATCAGGCAGACAGTAGACGGCCGAGAGACACTTCGTGAACAGCACGAGAAAAAAAACAAACAGTCCAATGGAATGAAATGACGGCAAAATGAAATGCGCATGACAGCGTGTTGCTACGTGAAGTCATACTGTTAACAAAGAAGGGAACAATATATATTTAATTAAAATATTTTGTGACTATTGTTTTATGTAACTTTTCTAGCTGTGCTTGTAGCTGTAAAATGCAGCTTTCTCTCAATTTTCTACGGCAAACCTAAAAATGAAAGTTAAATTGGAGGACAGTCAGCTTTGTGCTGTTTGCCTTAAATGTGTCAGATTTTTCTTTGACATCTCTGCAGGTTTTCAGGCTGTGATAAATACAACTCCGGGAATTATTGCACCAAAACAATCAGCTTCTCTTTGTCGAGATCGGATATATTTTATCCTTGCGTGAGGCATTTGAGGACTGACGTAACATCCGGTTGTAAATTCTGTAGGAGGATGGCGAAAGGTAAAACATTTTAACTTTGGACGGCAATCCCATCTGCTGTTATCGTTGCCCGAATTCTCTGCCGGCCTCATCTAATGTTACCGTCCTGCTCTCATCCGCTAATAGCTGGGCACCGTTCAACAGTTAATAAATTACATGGTATCTGATCGGTGCACAGACTGGCATAGTCACCAATACTGAATCAGAGGCATTTTCCGACACTGATATCTGTGTTGGAACGGCTCTAGTTGGAACAATAGTCTTTGCCATTTTTGCTGTGCCAAAAAATTGGCTACAATAAGTAGATATATTTAATAATAACAACGTGTCTAATGTGAAAACAATGTCACAGTGTTGACACACTTACAACATCCATGTCAACACACGTCATCATTTCAGTTTAAAATGGCAATAAACCTGCAAAGGGCTGCATGTTTTGATGTCATGACTGTGCTAGGTCAAATCAGCAAAGGAATTTAGAGCGCCTGCATGTTTTTATTGATATCTGGCACAATGGTATTGATAACATATCGCATGAGGAAGTGATACGATATATTCTGATATATATATATGTCATCCTTCCTCTTGAAGGGAACCAAAAAAGGAACTAAAAGAGCGTGAGTATTAAACTTATTTTTACTTGTATACACAGTAATACAGTAAGGTACAAACATCATGATGAATTGCTAATATTTAGGTGGTTACACACATCTGACCCTGCTGACCTGGTCGTTTCCTTTTATGTCCTTGTTCGTGTACAGCCGGTTCAGTGGACATAAAACACAGGCCACCTTCCGGCTGAACTCTATAAAGGCCATTAATCATTTAAGAGAGTATCTACAGTAAAAGCCAACACCACAGACATTTATCAGATGCACTTTCAGACGCATCATACTAACTTCCTGTGGCAAAGGCGGCTAATGGCTACATTATACTTATAATAGCGTTGTTAAATTAAGGTTTGCGTCTGTTACAAAAGCTTCAGTCATCCTGTGGCAGTTTCATTGCACAAAGCAAAGAAACCCCCCACTTACAGCTCCTCTGCAAACACCATTTGTGCTTTAATTATGAGGGAAAACTCATTATTTGACATTAAAGATGTATATAGTTTACTATCTTTCTCTTTCAGCTGAGCTCTGACTCTTCAGGTTTGGCGTTTTGCAGCTGTGAACGTCATCATTCTCCTGCTGCAGGTTTAATTCTTGGTTTTGGATGAGCAACAAAACTCCCGCCTCATTTAAGTAGCTCTCACGACTATCATTCACATGTCTCATTACTCAGTTGCCCCCCTCACACCTCATATCCCCTTCTAAGCTCTCGTCTTTCTGTGCTGTCGTTCAATGAGACCTTCGCTGTTTGATATGCTGACGTCCCCATCAAAGCCAGAATCCACTCTGCTCCCCTCTTCGCTCCCTCTCCTCCCTGTCACGAGCGTGATCAGCTGTTTCCTGCTCTCCAGCTGGCACTTTACCTGACAGCTCTCTGCTTTCCTGTCCTCTCTCGTCATCACTCCCTTCTCCCCGTTAACAGATAACCCTTTAATCCATCAGCTGCTTCCCCTCTCTCCAGAAACTTTAATGCTGTCATCTCCCCCTCCTGCTGTCTTCACTGAAAAGTCACCTCGCTTAATTCGCACACACACACACACACACACACGCACAGCATTCCTTCTCTCCTGACAGACGCCAGGTAGGTGCCTTTGATCACACGTTCTTCCAATTGTTTCCTCTCTGTGATTAGAGCTGTCACAAGAGGCTGACGCGGGTTTTACGTCTCATGACTGCCTCCCGGCACAGTGTCTTGCTTCCTCACGCTTTAAAATGGCTCTTCAAAATCACAGGGCCAATTAAATTAGCATGCCAAATGTGAGTCATGCCAAAAAACTAAAGCAAATTACTGGGCATTACCAATTGCAAACCACACACTGATGGGACACTGTGTGTGGACATCTGTGTACGGATGTGAGGGCATTTACTGATTCACAGCTGAAACACCAGCATCAAAGGAACCGTCTGACATTTTGGGAGATACACTTATTTGTTTTTACGTCGGGAGTTAAATGGTAAGATTAATACCGCTCTCTTATCCGCTGAGCAGAGTCATAACACAATTTTCATTGTGTTCAAAGACAGACTAAACAGGCTCGACTTTAAGATGTTTGAAAAGATGAACATCTGATTAATTTTACTGCTCCTCCACATCCCAAGTTCCTCATTTTGCTGTTAGCTGTTAAACACAAACATGGCAACTGATGCATGTTCACGCATTTGAACACTTTTATATCCAACACCAATAGTGCATAATACAAAACTGTCACACTTGAGTATTTTGTCATATTTTTATTATTTGGGTCTAATAAAGTCAGCAGTACCTTCTTTAAATTTTACTGTCAATGACACACTAGAGGACACATTTCTATTACTCCTTCAAATGTTACTTTACTGTCCTCACTGTAAAGTTTTTGTACTTTTTTATGCATCTAAACTGTGTAAGTCTAAACATTCTCTCTTTAGTTTTTTAATCATATTTTTCCTAAACTAAGCATTGTATCGTACATAACATTGTACTTCTCTGTGCAAATGAAAATTAAGATTTTAACCTACAAATAATAAGATTTTGAAATAAAATTGTATTTTGTATACATATATAGTTTTATATTTTTGATACAATATACCTAGCACCAAACAAAAACACTAAAACTGCTGTAAAACCGAAACTGGAAAAAAAAAAAAAAACAACAGATCTAAACAAACCACCAAAGGCGCTATGAAAACTAATTAAAACTTAGCTAATGAAGTTCTTACAGTAAATCTCAAATTAAAAACCAAAATTACAAAAAAAAAAACCCTACTGAGAATTTTAAACTATAATAACTTTCTTCAAATGAATGATGATATTGCAAGAACTGCTGGGTGCGTGATTAAGCACCTGCCTACAAGCTATAAAGTGATGTGTATATAAACATTTACACATCTTGTTTCTTCTGCTCCCAAGCAGTAAAAAGAGTCAGTATTTGCAGTTTGAAGTCCTTTTCTTTTGCGTTCTTAACATCTCAAAAACTCCTCACTGCCAGTCTATTAATTTTACTGAGAGACTAATATAAAGACACCAGCCAGAGGATGGGACATTAAACTTAGTGAGGAGGACTTGCTGCAAACATAATTCAAACCCACAGTCCTCCTCTACAGACGCCTGTATGCCGTGCTTCTTTACACCGACAACATGTGGTGTACAAGCTGTGAGGTTTAAAAACACATCACACTTGCTATTGCACAGTGGACAGTATGTACCGTATGGCTGGGTGGTCTAAAATCTATCCACGGGTCTGAGGCTGCATGACAAGAGCAAACTTTCACTAAGACATACACACAAACATAAGCACACCTGCTGCCAGGTATTGAACTTTTCCACATTTTTACTAAGACAACACGTGAAGTGAGGATTCTTTACAAAGGATTAGAGACGATGAGAGAAAGTCTGAAATGTGGGAAAGTGAGAAAGAATGCAATTTAGCACAAAAGGTGATGGTTTATCTTGAACATTTCCACTAGGGGAGGCTCTGCTTTTTTCATCGCATTGGCACAAAACAGAAACTCCTTTAAATACTTTCAGAGAAAGAAATTAAACATAAAAATGGCAAAGACAGGGTGGCATGAATGAACACAGAATAAAAGAACAAGAGAGAGTGATCAGCAGAAAGAGTCATTAACAGACAACCGAGATTTGCAGTGGTCTGTATCAAGCTGCACGCCTCACGACCAAAGTGCTGATTTTGTACAGGCGCCATAATGACGAGGCCTGATGCTACAGGAGGACAGAGGAAACGCTGACACTTTTGGACGCGAGCCCAAGTGACCAAGGGTGAAAGTGAGAGAGTGCGAGCAGGAACAGAGAGAGACTCAAAGAGGATTCAAAGAGGAAACAACGAAGGTCAGAGAGAGGAGGTGATAAGAGGTAGCGTGACGTGAAATAAAGCTATGACATCTATTTAGTTCCTTTGGCTATTTACAAACTATGTGGGAGTTTTCAATAACAGGTATTTTGCGAATACACACACATTTGGGTGCACACTCAAAAAGCCTGCTGGGGGGAGGGGTGGGGCTTCGTTTGAAGCTGTGGGCCGAGACGTGAAATTGCTCTTGTATGCTTCAATCGATTCTCCTCTCATCCCTCTGTCAGCGTCTAGACTGCTTGTCCCCCTCTCCCAGCGAAACACCAGTCAAGATATAAGATAGAAAATGAGATAACACGGTGCTAAACTGTGAAGCAAAGATGTATCTGCGGGTGTCACCTTTGATTAAGCAAAAAACAAAAACAAAAAAAACAACAATGTGAAACAGGATGTGAGACAATGCTTCCCCCGGTTGACCAAGGGCTCCGAGGATTAGCAAGAGAAAGCAACTCCGGAGCTGATAAGGATGCTTGCCAACATGGAAATTTCAACCCACATTCTGCAGTTCGTGGGAGCTTATCAGCTGATAACATCACCCCGATTCTCTGGCTACAAACTGAGGGGGAGCAAAAGGTATTTTAAAACTTTAAGGGGATATTTATAGCCCTGGACATGAGCTAAATGCACGGTGGCTTCATCAGCTTAATCAGATCTGCTTGTCTCCTCTCACACCTTTCCCAGTGTTAGAATTTCTGTGACTTTCCAACAAGTTCCAGCAATTTCACAGCATGATGTCAAGGTCGCATTTCTCCAAAAGTAAACTCTGCTTCAACTCTACCATATTTTGGTAACCTCGGGTCCCCAACGCTGCAGCCTACATGTGCTGCACACACTAAAACTTAAGGTGAAAAATGTGGCCGCAGCTGGATTTGAACTTCTTTCACAAACTCTCTCATTTCTTTCCTTTTTGGTAGCTGCAACCAAGTGCAACACTATGATGCAAAACTGTGCACTTTTATCCCTGCATATAGACATTTTTTCATTATCTCTTTCTGTTATTGCCAGCTTGTCACGCTACCTTCAAGTGTGGCCATTCGTAACAGTAAATACTTTTCGGTAACACTTTAAGCATCCATCTATAATGCATTATGAACATACTTAAATGTGTTATAATGCGCCTGTAGTGCTGAATAATCACAGTTATCAGCAAGGTTAGGGTTGACCCTGACCCTAACCATAACTATATATAACGCATTATACTCTAAGTGTGTTCATAATGTGCTATATTGTGTTGTAGAGACAGGTCTCATAGAAGTTTTACCATTTTTTCTTCTGATGTGGTTCAACAACACACCTTGCAAACAGGGATGAGTATCGAGACCCGCCACCAGTTGAGAACCGATTCAAATTTGAATCAAATCGGTACTGTATGCCTCAGAGCTTATCACTTCTTAGCTTATCAATCATCAGTGCACAGGCACATGATGCTGAAATGAAAAAGGCAGAACTCAACTGCAAGGGCAGCGCAGCCAGTGGACTTGTCCTCAGCAAGCTTTGAATCAAGTCATGGTAATGAAACAGTTGCGACGTTCATACTGAGAACATAAGTAGGCCTTCTTTTTCCACACAGAACACTGATAAGGAATCCATAAAGGAATTGATAAAGATTGGGATGGAAATACAGAATCGATAATGGCATTGGTATCAATAAAATCTTATCGATTCCCAAACCTACTTGAAGCATAATACAAATTCAAGTCTTCATAACTCGTTATCCACTGACGTGCAAATCAGAACTTAACTGTGGAGCACACCCTTCTTACATCATGGTCTCTGTATCAAAAATGTACTCTGCTCTAATTTATGGGCACGACGAACATTACGTCAGGTCTTCTGCATCTGTGCGACTCACTGTTGGCTGGGAAGAACAAAGTAAGGACGAAAATGAGAGGATCACCTAAAACCTATTTATCTGTTATGCAAGAATTATCATCTTTCATTTTTATATAGTGTATAAAATGTGTTCAGCTTTGCAGGCCAAAGTTTTCCAGTTTCAAGTTATTATATTACAGAAAACAACAGCACTGGAGTTTTACATCAGCGTCAAGCTTTGTTAGTTTAATTTAGCACTGAACTTTCTTTCATCTTCATTTCTGTGAGGTTCTGTTTCCCAGAATAGAAATTATTCGCAGAATCCAGCCTCCACGTCTACGTTCTGTCTGTTCAGCCTCTGGGAAAAAGCAGCTACCAGCAGACATGCAACATCCAAAGGTCAACATGCCACAAGTCAGCGTGCTGCTGGTGTACGAGGACCACCCAGAGGGCTGATGATCCTTGATGAAGGCTTTGATGAAAGCACCTTCTGTCCTTTACCTCTTTTGTCCTACCATTTGCTCTGCGAGAGCCCTGTCTGCTCGCTCCTCCTCCTCCTCCTCCTCCTCCTCTCACTCCATCACAGGGTGTCACACCGATGTGACTTCCTCCCCCGTGTTTTCCTGACCCCCCTGCTATGAGAAAGCCCTGGAGTCAAGTAAAGCATCCCCATGCTGTTCTCCCCTCTGCGCGTCCTAGAGAACTACATTCCCTGTTAGTGACCTCTGCCTTCCCTTGAACCCCCCGTCCCCCCTGTCTCTTCACAACCACCCACACCCTCTTTTCATAGGTGGTCTCCCTGGGGGTGCGTAGTCAATGCCCTGCAGTAAGCATTGGGTTGATTTGTAACCTCTCACACTGTCCTTTCTAAGCACAAGCACTTCCTTGTTGTGCCGTGTGTAAATCTAAAATTAAGATTCGTGATGATTAAATCAATTTTTTCTTTGAGCCTTTACTGATTACATTGTTTATGCCATTTACTTTGCAAAAATGCTGATTATTCATTGCTTCTGGCCTCTAAAGAATAAGATAATACTCTCCTTTGTATCATTTCATGTTGAATATCTTTGGGATTTAAAGTTGGAGCAGTCTGGAGATGACCTTATGCTCTGGCACACTAATATTTTTTGACATTTTACACTGGGCAATTAAAGAATTAATGGGCAGATTTATCAACAGTGAAAACAATCATTAGTTACAGCTGTAAAATCAGAAGCAACGTGCAGGTTTCACATTTGCAGGTATTAACTTGTAGGAGAATTATTTTTAATCAACTCTCGTCTGTCATGTTCCTGCGTATAATGCTGCGGCTGCCTGGTAAATATTGAAAGGTTCACCTCTCTTTGCAACTCACTGAGGAAGTACAGTATATTGCTGCACGCACTGAGGTTCCATTCCCTTCTATTACCATCTCTGTTCCTGTCCTCAGTTCCTATAAGGGCTTAGCAGACATTTAAAGGAGAAACTGTCAAAACGTAAAAGAAGAAGCAGAACGAGAGAATCAACATCAAAGCGGAGAGGAGAGAACGGCTGGGAGACAGCAGCTCCATCCACAACGCTGCTTTTTCCTTTTATCCCACAGAAAAGAGTTGTGCCCTGCAGTCACAACTCACGTGATGCTGTGTGTGTGCGTGTGTGTGTGTGTGTGTGTGCGTGGAGAAGAGACAATGTGTGTCTATATGTGTGTGTGAGAGGGAGAGACAGTGACTGTGTGTGACGGAGAGAGGGAGGGAGGAGAGAGACAGAGACTGCTGGCAAGCTAAAATGCCCTCTGTGCTGGAATTTACCAGATGGCACTTTACAGAAACAACCAGGGGTATTACACACACACACACCAACCCCCCACCATCACCACCATATAGAGTAAAAGTAACTCATAGAATCTTTAGGTGAGCATGTGTCATACTACAAAAAAAAAAAAGAAGAAGAAGAACGAAAGAAATTGATGTCTTATACCTAACCAGATTGTCTTTGTGTTTTCTCTGAGACGTTCACATCTGAAGTCTCCTGACAGTTTATACAGAAAACAAGATGACGTACACTAAGGTTTGCACATTTTAACCTCTTTTAGACATAACAAGGTGAGGGACACAGTACCATGAAATCCTGCAGAAAATCTTTTTGTTTATTTCGAAAACAATTCAATTTTTAAAAAAGAAGAAAACAAATATATAAAGAGTAAAACAATTAATACACAAATCACACATAAAAAAATCTCCAACCAAGAAGAAAAAAACAACAAGTGGATACTGTGAAATTGTCTGAAAAGTATTAGGAGAGGCGAAAGCTTATCTTGTCCCGCCCCTTAACATACTGTAACCTAATACAACAACCCCACAATAATAGATTTTTAGGCCTTTATTGTTCATTTTTGGTGAAGCTTGAATGTACATATTCAACATTAATTGTCTGAATTTTATTGTAGATCATTTTAAGTTTTCCTCTATTTTCTGTACAGCGTCGGAATATAATGCATCTATTGCAACACCAACTCTGGCTTCAATAATTAGCGGAGTTAATTCAACAGAGGATACACCTCTCACTAAGAAGCCCACAGGAAGCCTCAGTTCTGTACTCGCCTGTGCTGGCAAGTGGAACTAATTGAATAAGTTATCAAAATAGACACAAACCTACTGTGATTGTCTGTGTTTGAAGAATGTAAGACATGCATCTACAGGGGTTTCCTCCCTGCTCTGCTTTCTCATTGTCTGGTTGGAGATCAGAGGCAGCGTTTAAGTTTGTGTTGTGCGAGACAGGAAAAAGGCAGCTTCAGAGGAGGGGAGACGGTGGAGGCAACCAGTTGCACAAGCAACAACAGGAAGGAACAGGGCAGCAACAACAGGGAGGAGAAGGAGGGGGAGGAGGGGGAGGGGGGGGTGGCTGGGGACCCAATCAAGATCTTTGACAAACAATGTTCAACCCCGAGCACAGGAAAAAATATGAGATGAAATAATCTGCCAAGGGGTGCTGTTTAGCGGATGTTGTGTTGCCTGTTAGGTCAACCATAATTAAGATGTTTACAACATGCTACATAGTAATAAAGAATTAGCTATACACATGAGATATGAGATGACAAGTTGATAACAAGGTGCAGGCTGAGGTAGGTTCAGACCATTCTGAAAATGACGCACACATGTTGGCTTCACAGATGTAGCTCCAATTGATTCAACAGTGCAAGACCCAGATTAAAAATTAAACAGGATTACTGGACCAGCCACCCCTGAGCCTTAATGGTTCCCAGTGAGCCTTGAACAACACTGAACTTTGAACTGTAACTGTACCGAGATCAGCTGACTGAGCTACCCTGTGCAGGGCTAAATGGAATTCAGCTAAACTTAGCGAAAACGTGCCAGACTTGCTCACCCACAAACATCCGAGCCTTCAAACCCACTAGCCCAGAATAGTGATTTAAGAGTCAGTGAACGCTGCTGTCTCGCTCATAACCGTATATTTTGCCAAAATGATCTCTGACACAGGGAAGCCACTTCAAGAAAATGTATAATTAAACTAAACTATAGGTCGATATCAGAGGTCCTTTGTGTTTGCTGCTTCCCTCAAGATAAATCGAGACTTTCTTGTTACAAGAAACTGAGGGACAAAAATGACCCTGAATCCTTCTAGTCCAGGGTCCAGTGCTTCATTACTGCCAGCTCATTCTGATAAAAACACACACGCACTCACATTAAACACACACACACACACACACACACACACACACACACACACTTAACCCCTGCTGGGATCATTAGAGATATTCATACTCCGAGTGCTCCACAGCATCCAACATGCAAAGACAAATTTGTGCAAGACAGCATGAAGGCCAAATACACCCTCTCTCCACACACACACACACACAAGTCTGCGGCTGTCTCCTCTATGAGCTTTATCTTTAACTCTTCTCTAACCTCAGCCTCTCTACTCCTCGCTGTCTGCTTCCCACAGTCGTATCTCTTATTGCGCATCTGTGTGAATATGATAAAATCAGAGAAGATGCAAACAAGGGCAGACAGGTT
>JAPZDX010000006.1:14617969-14628374 GCA_029783625.1 Naso annulatus | reverse complement strand
TCATAATTACCTCTGTCAATGCACCAAAATGCTTGTTTTTGGTTACTAACTAAAATTTTTTTTAAAAAAGGGTCTCATGCTACAACTAGTTTGATTTCCAGATGTCCCCAACCCTAACCTTTACATAATAAATTCATTTACAAATTTTACCTTACCATGTTTCTTCTGCAGCTTTGTCATATCTACACTTTTGTAAGCCCAACACAATTTTGAGCAATGGTCTAAAAATATCTCTGTATTATTTAGAATTTTTAGGAGCTTTGCTGTAAATAACTACTTAAATGTCAGCCCTTTTGTCTTGTAAAACATATTAAACCTAGGGTAACTTTTCAAATTATCATTTTAAGTATAATTTTAATTAAAAAGAAATTTACCTGCAAATTGCTCCTTTACTGCAAAAACCATGAAACATCTGCTTTCTTTTTAAAGCTCCTGCTGCCTTTGCTGGGATCATCTATATTGTTGTCAGGCAGAAGTACTTTGTTGGATACATGGGACAAACCAGCCAAAGGTAAACAAACAGAGGCGACGGACAGGATGTTTAGTGTGTGTGTTTACAGGCATTCCTTTGACAATTTTTTAAAAATATGTTACAGCACCCCAGGCTTCCTGTTTGGAAAACGAATCATCTTCTTCCTCTTCCTGATGTGCGTCGTGGGCATCTTCAACTACCTGCTGGCACGTTACTTTGGCGGCGACTACAAGGAATACGTAGAAACCATCACGAGCGCCGCATCCGCTCTCCTCCTCATCCCTTAATCCAATGTGTGTCGCATTATGACAATGACACATTCAACACAGTTACGACACATTTTTAACTGATTAAAACTGGATGAAACTGAATTAAAACTAATTTTTTTGTTGTAAAAGAGCATTTATTGTATTTGAGTTTGGTAAAAAATAAAAACATCTGATAAACAAATGTGTTTTTATATACAGAAAACCACAAGACTTTGAATCTGCAGCAGCACAGAGTCATCTAGTCACAAAACAGGAACATATCTAGTAATATGACATAGACACAGATTTTCACATGATCCTCATGGTGATTTAGAACGTCCGTCTTAGTCCTTTTCTGTGGTTTGCACCCACTGAACAAAAGTAGTATCTGGACCCAAACAGCGATTAAGAAGTTGCTCCTCTAGTCCCATGAGGCCAGCCGGTCCTTCACCTGACAGGCTGATCTGTAGATCCAAGAAATCCTCCTGAGGAAGCAGCCTCCATCGAAACCTGAGCTGACAAACCAACGTGCTCTCCATCCACCGCTGGCTCATGTCTGCCTTGACTTAAATGGTGACAGCTGTGAGCAGAGAGGACAAGTCAGACAGCGCACGCTCAGAAATACACAAATCAATGACAAATATAAGTGACACTCACCTTAAATTGTCTTTTGCTGAAGCCAAACCAGTGTGGGAAGTCAAACAGAGCATCAGAATAGTATTTCAGGGTGAAGGAGGCGTTTCTCCACACAGGTTTCACTTGTATCATTTTGTCAGTTTTGATGTGGAGGTTTTTCAGCACCCAGTTCTCCAGCAGCTCGGTCAAGTCAATCTGACACAAGGAGAAGTCACTTATTAATCACAAAAAATGCTGAATATTAAATACGGTGTAAAAAAAAAAGTCTGAGGTCATGCTTACATCCACCCTGTAGCTTTCCCCAGCAACAGAGGAGATGGTCCAATCCAGGCCTTTCTCCATCTGCCACTTGATGAGAGGATCATTTCCGTCAACGGACACCACGAACTGCTGCAGCACTGATTCAGAGTTCAAGGAAATTCATGAGAAACACAGTGAACACAGGGGAGAGGGAGTATAGAAAAGCATGCTGTCATGTGCTGGATGTAATATCTTTACTCCACCCAATACCCCAAGAGTTTAAGAGGCCAGCATATGCAACCATGCCACCCAGTTACATAATGCACTTGGCAGCCAGGAGCTATAAAGCCCGCATTCGATTCAAGAAAACAGTTTTGTGCAAATTTAAGAAATGGTAGTGGTGCTTTTTCCTGTTTTCAGTGTTTAATTACATGCAGATTACATTTTGTGTGCAGTGTTGTACAGTAACAAAGTATTTAAGTTTGGTTTTTTTTAAATATCTTTACTATTTCAATTTCTGCAGACTTTTACTTTACAACATTTTCCAAAGAAAATCAATACTTTTACTCTGTTATATTTCAATAAAGCATCTTAGTTACTAGTCAGTGAATAAAACTGTAAGACCGTCGGTAGGCTTCTAGACAATATTTTTGTTGTATTTTGCTTTGGTAGCCAATAATGTTGGACCACACAATGCAAGAAGTCGGATCATAAGTTAATCACCTTTGACCTGAGTGCAAACTGGCACTCTTTAGTTGCGGTACAACTAATGACTGTGTTTTCACTCTGGGTGCTGCTGTCGACATGTTTTATGTTCTTTATGTTCTTTTTTCACTTTATTTACATTTTGCTTCATGACTGAGATATTCTGTCCTTATAAACAGTTTTTAAAAAGTCAAACT
Organism: Naso annulatus; assembly: GCA_029783625.1. NCBI lineage: Eukaryota > Metazoa > Chordata > Actinopteri > Acanthuriformes > Acanthuridae > Naso > Naso annulatus. Next base: position 14,625,876 of record JAPZDX010000006.1, on the reverse strand, counting down.
TGACTGCTTTTTCAAAGTATTTTTACTTGTACTCTTGCTTTCAATACGTGAGTATAGCCTATTATTACATTTAATGTACTTTTGAAACTTAAGTACAGTTAATACCAGCTACTTTAAGACTTTTACTTACGTTTTATTCTAATAGGAGACTTTCACTCTTAACAAAGTCACTTTCCTGTGAGGTATCTTTACTTTTACTCAAGTATGGCTTTTGGGTACTTCATACAAGACTGTCTGTGTATGTGTGGCTATAGTGAAATCTTCAGGTGAGGTGTGTGGTCGGCTGAAGTCACCTCTGGCTTCACTGGCTGCCTTGTTGCTCGCTGCGCAGTTTTCCTCGCAGGCAGACATCAGCAGATAAATCCTCTTGGACAGCAGACTCTTTCTCATGCTGGTGTACTCCCACAGATTGTGCATTTTAACTTTCCTGTCGCCAAAAAACAAACAAACAAACAAAAGAACAACATGTACCCTTTTTATCTAATATATATGAACACATGTGTGTGTAGGATATTTCTCAGTCTTTCCTCTCACCTTCCCAGTGAGTTTTGGAACATTATTTTCCCTCTGCAGGAGGTGAAATCATCGATGAGCACCAGGCTTTTCTCCGGGTCGCTGTGGACTCGGTGACCGGAGCCGAGAGCCTCCACGGAGAAGCCCGCCGGAGGTTTCCGAAGGAACTCTTCCACTGGTGTCACTGTTATCCGTTTGTTGGGCCCTTCGTGAACCGTCATGGTGTTTGTTCTGCCGCAGATCCTTCTGATCCGGATGCTGTGCTGTTTATAAAGAGCGACTTCAGTGCGCAGCTTGAAAAAAAGTCCAACCACCGTCAAGTTCGAGAGCTGTACAGAGTGGGACTTCCGGTTTACTTTGGGCACTATAAATCCCTTGAATACAAATTATTCTGACCGTTTTATTATCATCATTATTAGTCACCTGATTGATCTTTTAATTCAATTATTAAGAAAAAACAAATGTTTTTTTTTCCAATGTGGCCTTAATGTAATATATATATAAATAACACATAACTTATAATAGTAGTCAATTAATCTTTTTTTATTTCAGAAATAACTTGAAAAAAGACATTTTCTATGTCTATGAGATATAGGCTATAATCCTGAGCTTTGTAAATACAACATATTTAAGATTTTTTAACTGTTCAGACAAAACAAGACATTTTGAAGAAATTCTTTGTAGCCCCGAAAGATTGTAATTGGCATTTTTAACTGTTTTCTAACATTAATAGACCAAACAATTAATCAGTTAATGAGAAATAATAATAGTAAGGCACAAAAACAATGATTAAGGCGGTAGAACATGCCATGTCTGAGACAGCCTACCTACTGTTTTGTAGTTACATTCCTCCTCCCCAAGGCAACAAAGAGTTTGCCTTTACTTTGAAGGGGTCGGCCTTAACTTCCTCTTTGTTAGGCGACACTGTTTTGGATATGACACAGCTCTTCTAGAATACTTATGAGGACTTTTCACCCATCAAGGCTTATGAAAAGGATGACTGGCTCTTCTTCACATACATATGCATACAGAACGCACTTTAGTAGGTTAACAAAAAGTAAATTATAGCTTTTAAATAAACAAAAATAAAGTACAATTAATAGTTACATAAATAAATAAAGTCAAACAAACTTAAAAAACCCCTATATTGTTCCAGACTTTAAGCCTGTTGATGGTGGAATGTACAATTATGAGAAGCCACTTGAAGGCAGCATTTAGCCCTGTGCTGGGAAACAACAGGCGGTGCCATGAACTCTTAAAGGAAAAGTACAGCGTCTAATTTGAAACACTTGTGATTTTTGAGTCACCTAGAGACAACATTAATGTGCTGCATATTTGTCCTTCATATCAACAACTCGTGCTCTTATTCATAAGCAGTGTAACCATGAATGCTCTGACTGTAATCCAGATGAAGTCAACATGGATGTTTTATTATTTTCTTGAGCAAATTATAGAACAAATACAGTTAACTCTGATGTTGTTTACCTTGAGAGATGTTTGATAAAGTGACAATCTACCAGACTGAGGATTAGCCTATAGCAGCATGTCTCTACACATACATTATTCCCCGATTCCTTCATGTTGCTCTAGGGTAAAGCTCTCTCATTTGGGTTTCTTTCCTTAAACTTCACTTTATCCCCACAAAAATGTGAACACTCACAGCTGTGGTTTCACAGCCTGTTTAATTTTTGTGGCTGAGAAGTCCATGTTTAGACTCTGCCGGTCAGGAGATGGTTGACTCATTTGTTCTGGATGTCACTATCCGTCTGCCTACGACATAAAACAAGTCTGCTTTCTGGACACATCTTCCTTGTATGAGATGGTAAACAAACTTTGACCTATATTAGGAGCAATAAATCATGCTGTTTTGCTCTACAATGCATTGTGTGTGCCAGGAGGAGACACAATCACGTGCACAGTCCAAAGCAATAGGAGATTATTTTCAGCAAACACACCCAAAGTAAAGCTTGAAAAGATCAGTTTGTCTTTATTTCTTTATGTTTGCTGTGTAGTTAACCTCTGACATCCATGTAGAGAGTTACAGAGACAGACAGCAAAGGTTCTTTGGGCCTGTAGCTGCTCTCAAATCAGCACAGGGATTAAAGTCAGTACAGTTTTTGTTATAAAGAAGGTTTGTAGAAGAATAACAATGTGTTACAACTCAGGCCATTTGTTTTGTTTAATATATGGCACGTTTAAATTTAAAATGACAATATACTGTAACAAAACACGAAAAAAAACCGCATATTAATAAAATCTACATCAAAATTATATCAGAATAACAAGAAAGTGTTTTTGTTTTTTTTCTTGTTTAATACACTCCTGTAAGTAATTACGGTAATAATTTAGTGTCCACTAGAGGTCACTAAAGCTCTGCACTAACATTCACCACAGTCGCCCACACAGTTCTGCCAGTACAGGAATGTAGCCAACCAATTTCTCCACTTCGCCATGAAAACACGGTGATTTCAAAAGAAAACCAGCTGCCACAGGAACCATGTTACACCATAATGTGGTGAACGGATGCAAACTGGTCGCCGTGCTTCTTCTCTGGCTCGGTAAGTGGGGTCAAATCCCTGCTGAGACAACTACCGTGTTAGCTAAACCGCTAGCACTAAGTAAGATACGCTGCTGTCAGGCCGGTTGAAAAATACCGGACGTTGATTCAAGTCGGCCTTCAAAGTAAAGTTAGTAATGTCATATATTAATAAATGCAATGTGTCACAGACTGGAAAACTTATCGATGTAGTGACATTTAAGGACAAATCGCCAAGATGTGTGACTTTTTAATGTCGCCGTGATAAATGTTTTAGCATAGAATATCGTAATATTTTATTTTGAATTTCAAAATCGGAAATACTTGTTTTGTGCTGGCAAACTTGACGCCCCACAACAACGCTCAGGTGAACGCAGGGTTTGTAAACAAGCGGTTTTAAGAACTTAGTACACGGCAAAACTATTTTAAAATCTGAAAGTATGCAAAACTGTGGACAAACAAAAATACAAAGAAGTCTCAATGGGAAAAAATAGAACGACTGTGACTTTAGTTGCAGCTGAGGCAAATCTGAATTTTAGTGAAATTAAATTGGTCAAATTGTCACCTTCTCTGTAGGCTGTGCTGTAGGCTCTTTTTTTGTTTCTGAGACAAATTATCAGGCCGATTGTTGCACAATATGTGTATACCAATAATATGCGTAGCAATTATTTAAGATATGGCCCGACTTTTTTGCTGAAACTCAATAATCATCCAGAAATCCAAAGCACCTGTCCCCAGGTGTGGGCTGGGCGGAGCTACGCTGGGAGACGGACGACGTCATCAAAGCGTATTGTGATTTGCAGCAAAGCAGATAGCCATACCTATAATGTTTTTTTAAGTAGCCTGTATGAATTTCTTTTTTCTTTTCTTTTCTTTTCTTTCCTTTTTTGGCAGCTCTACCCATTCATGGAAGCCACATGTTTGTTTGGCAGGTATCAAGTAAAAAAATGACGATGAGGTCTTCTGTAATAATGTACCATAGTATAATTTACACACAGGGTTGGGAGGGTTACTTTGGAAATGTAGGCTAATAGATTATAGATCACTAGTAACCCTAGCCTATTTAAAATGTAATTGTAATGTAACTGTTTCAGTTACTTTATCAAAGTAATGTAACTTATTACATTTGACTACATTTGTAAATCTTTAATGAATGTTTTCAGCTGTTAACCTTTTTCAAATGTTTAAACTGGGCAGCGTTCAAGGCAGACTTGTGGTGCTGCAAATTCAAACTAGAAAACAAATTAAAAGCAACAGAAGAGAATCAAACTTTACTAAACGGCCTTGACAGGAAATGGCCAAAGAAGGCGTTGTGCGAAACATGCAAAGCAGCAAAATTAATATTATTTAACATGAAGCCTCTTTTTACAGAAAATATTCAGATGTAATCCCCTGTACTGTACTGTACTGTAAGTACACATTCTTTCTTAGTAACTGCAGCTGAGTACAATTACATTTACTTTGTAAGTAAATTATGTTATTATGTTACATGTAACTACCTACTCCCCAACACTGTTTACACATGTTGTACCTTCTGTGTGGATTGAGAAGACATCAAATCAGCAGGATTAATGAAAGCAGGACCAGAAAAGGAGTTAATGTCAGTTGGCTGACTGGCATGTTTATATGCACCAGTATACTTTTTGACTTCATTAGAGGGATATACATATTTACAGACTACATACTAAGCAATACTAAGAGCAGGTGTCCAAAAGTCTGTTTTGAGTTTTTCTAGACTGGACTATTACTAAACACACTCACACACACACTGCTCTAAATTTAAATTGATTTTCCATTTATTTCAGTTCAGCTCAATTAAGTCACAAATTTTAATGACAACGATCATTTGTTGCTTTTTTCAAGGTCCCTCTGCTGCAGACAAACTCACCGGTCGAGCTCATGTAAGTTCTGCTTGCAGATTCTTGCTGTGATTATGTTTCATCTTGCGGCTCAGCCGTGTGTGTCAGACTGAACAATAATCACTCCGACTCTCCGCAGGCAGCAGAGCACCAGGAGCACACGGCACACAGCTCTGTCGGTGAGTGGCCCGATATTTTCCGTGGTGACATTTCTGAAAGCAAACCAGTAACATAATGTGTATTAGTGGTGTTTGATTTAATGTTCCTAATTTGTCCTCTACCTTTTTCTGTGTATGTCTCTCTCAGAATTGGAGGAGGTGGTGTTAGTGATCCAGAGTCAGAGGAACTCATATCACGCCCGACGAGGCGAGCAGAGGAGGGTGGAGATTCTGCAGCAGGCGGCTGAACTTGGACAGGTAACATCTGGCAGGCAGTGGAAGGCCTCACTGCTGCCTCACAGGGTCAATAAGCTGCTTTAGGGTCTTTGCCCTTTAACTGCAAAAGACGATGGAATTATTTAAATATCTATTTTATTTTTATTTCAAGTAAACATGAATTACACTACTGGGAATAAATTGCAAATCTAGCTTTAACCAAACTAAACCTTTTTAAACAAAGGTTTGATCAAACAAAGATGGCTCCCCAAATTTGGGGTTTATAAAGTGGCAGACTAAATTTCACCAAACCTCACTTATCAAAAATAAGAGCCCAGAGCTGAGAGAGAGTCATAGGCTGCACAGTTTTCATCTTTTAACATCGTCCAAACAAATAAATTCGAATTTGGATTTAAAATCAATTTATTGCCCTACATGAAAGTAAGACGGATATAATAACCTTGTCCTGAAATTTTGTACAGGCATTCACACAGGATGAGTTCTTTGACGTTCGTTGTCTCCTGACAGCGCCAGGGGTGGAAAGAGTACAAAAAATCTACTTTAGTAGAGGTACTGTTACCTTGATAAAATTTTACTTAAGTAGAAGTAAAATTACTGGTGTAAAAATGTACTAAAGTAAAGGTAAAGAGTAGCTCACTTTAAATGTACTCAGAGTAAAAGTTACTTAGTTACTTTTGAGGGGTTGTAGGGAGGTTGTAATATCATCTGTCCATCTTCATCCTGCTCCATGCCTGCACACACACGCCCCTTTGCCGTCTGGGTGTGTGCGTCTGAATGTTGTTCACCTTCTGGGGCTGCAGTTAGTCAGCCCGAGCCAATCAGATGGACAGATACTGGCACGCAGTCGCAGCACCAGTTCACAGAAAACTTATTGTTTCAGTTTTTTCTTTACCCAGTAACGGATGTGATTTAAAATGTAGTGAAGTACAATACTTCAAACAAAACCTACTTAAGTAAAGGTAAAATTACATATTTTAAAAACTACTTTAAAAAGTACAAGTACACAAAAAAACCTACTCATTACAGTAAATCGAGTAAATGTAATCAGTTACTTTCCACCTCTGGACAGCACCACCATGAGGTAAAACTAAAGACATTTCCTTCTGCTTTAGCTGTTCTCTGTATTTATTGCTGCTCAATGCTGTTAAAGAATGCTGCACAAAAAAAGGTGAACATGGTGCTAAGCTATCGACATGTTAGCAAAGTTTTTGTGAGCATGTTTGAATGCTGACGTGAGCATTCTGCAGAGCGGAGCTGTACAGAGGTACATTCTCAGGCTGTCGACTCTTAGCTGTGTTAATTTATGTTTTACTTTATTTAGAATATTGTTATTAATTGTGCAATATTTATTTAACTATTAGCAGTTTTTGAATTCCTTATTATTATTATTCAAATATTTTTATATATTTTCATACAAACATACAAACAACAGTCATGCTCAATACTCCGTACAACAAAAAAACACTAAACAAACAGTGACTTGCTGTGCCGTCATTACAGTGAGTCGACATTTAACCAAATCAGTGGATCACATAAAATAACATAAAGGCTCAAAATACATAAATAAAATAAATATGTAATATTATCATTAGCAATAATCATAATAATAATAATAATCGACCATCGCTTGTGAGATGGTGGCATGGCTTTCTTCCAACTAAGGAGTATCCAACACCTGGCACCTTCCTCTCGCTCACTCTCTCTCACTCTCTCTCTCTCTCTCCCTCTCTCTCTCTCTCTCTCTCTCTGCCTGTCGCTCTCCTGCCTTGGTTCACTCACGTCCTCCTCCCTCCAGTGTCCTGCTCCTTCCACCTCTTGCTGCCCCACCCACAACAATGGGTAGAAAAGGGCAGACGCCCTGAGCTACCCCACCAGGCACAAGATCTCTTTAGCTTTAGCTTAGCTAGTCAGACTAGCTTAGTCTAGTCAGACATGCACGAACTGGTGAAGCCCCTTGGACGAGAGGCGAAAAGTCTTCACAGACATATTACTAAGTCCAGTTGCCTTCGATTTAATTGCTATGACCTGGACAAATGAGAACATTCACAGACAATACACACCCATTATAAAATCCCAGAGGGTGAGAAAAATGACTAGATTTTAAACTCTGATTGCGAGGAAAGTATAAACCTTAGAATGCTGTTGAGTCAGCTCCTGAAAGTCCTAAGCTTTGTGAACATTTTAATGTTTGAATGGTGTTTCTACATGAACGTATGAATGATTGGGAAAAGGTTGAATTTGAATGGGTTTGAAATGGTTTCCCATTTGAATTCATTCTAATGACAGCGCGAATAAAGCTGAATATTTTGAATAATGTAAATTATGTTTGAAAGATGAATGGATGTTGCAACTGAGAAGGAATTTTTAACATTTTGATGTTTGAATGAAGTTTCTGGCTGAAAGTATGAATGAGCAGTAACCTTTCAAAAAAATTATGAAACATTGAACCTTTTCCCATTTACTTTGAATGGGAAATTTTCATCAGAAAACATGAACTATCTGAAAAAAAATTCTGAGAAGAAGCTCCAATCTCCTGAGTTTTCTGAATATTTGAAATTTTGAATGGTTTCAATATGTATGTTGAAGTAGTTAAGTGTCAAAAAA
>JAPZDX010000006.1:14419193-14429528 GCA_029783625.1 Naso annulatus | reverse complement strand
GCATTCAGGATTGCAGATCAGCAGAAAGACAAATAAAATGTTTGTTTTGGACTTGGAATGTGAAGTTTAAAACTCGGACTTGTTGGTCTCACCTTGGCACTTCCCTTGAAACCTGCAATTTACGTATGACTTGCAAAACAGTGACTCTCTCCCACCTTTGGTCAACAAGAGTTGCTGCAATATGCCTCCACCCAGTACATTGCTGTATGTTCAAAGTCCCTTCATGTACAGTATATCCTGCATACTTGCCTGCATTATATACATTTTTGACTTTCGTGTTGAAACTTTGCATTTCCTTATATGGAACTCTGCATATGATTGTAGTTTTATTCCAGCTGTCATCATTCCAGCTCCACATGTTTTCAGAGAAGCTGGACAAATACTCCACTACTCCTGGTAAAAGCGACTTCTCGGAGATATTTTAGAAGAGTGCTGTTATTGTAGAGCAGCTGATAAGCTACAAATTACCTTGGACTGAACCAAACACACACTGACACACATTTTCTCCACTTTCGCTGCAGTCCAGGATTAAAAAAAAAAAAAAGAAAAAAACATATAATCCATCAGAATTTAAACGTTATTAGAAAGCGCTCGGGAAAGGCTGTGGGTAATCTCAACCTATGGCCCGTGAATCCTTTTAGTGCGCCCCTTGCATGTCTGTAATATGTTTTTAATATGCCTGACTGGAGGGATTCAGCTGATTTATGGCTCCTGCAGACGCCCGACACACATTTTCTCATAGGCAGTGTCATGCTGATATTTAACCTAAATGAGTACTAAAAGTGTTGGACGGTTCAGTCTGTCCATGTGTCTCTTAATGTCATTAATGTGTACATGTGTGAAAACTTCTACTGCTGCCACTGTGCGTGTTATGCATAAAATACCTCACCAAAAAAAAGCATTTGGCTCAGCAATTAACATGCAGTAAACATTTATAACTTAATGATGGTGGCTTGTTGTGGTGTGTGTGTGTGTGTGTGTGTGTGTGTGAGTAGATGTGATGTGTAGACCCACCAGAGTGCATACATGACAGGTTTGTGATGCTAGGAGGTCCCTTATTAACTCAGTGCTTAGGAAAGGAAGCCTGTGTGTGTGTGTGTGTGTGTGTGTGTGTGTGTGTGTGTGTTGAATATTGCAGCAGTGCTCAGCAGCGCTTTAACAAGTCTGGAAGTGGATTTGGCTGCAGTCCCGGTCTCTCCCTCTGTTTCCTCCTCTACCTCTCCCTGTTCATTCTTCCTCCGTCTTCCTGCCCTCTGCTGTCTTTTCTGACCGTTCGTCCTGTCATTCGACCCTCGCAGGGGATTTTTTTTTGCCTCGAATGTCTATTTTCTGTCTTGATTAGTTTTACTGTAACTGTTTTTTTTGCTCCTGGTCGCATATAAATCCTGTCTGTCGCTTCTAATGTCTTTTTTTCCCTAAGAACACAGGACTTGCAAATGCATTTAACACACCTTGAAAAGTCCTAAACCATCATGGTAAATCATCAAACAGTAGAAGTGAGGGCAACTTACCATGACGAAACTTAGAACAACCGTAAAGTTTTACTATCTGTAAGTTTTCATATGCGTTTGTGTCTACTCTTATGTTGGATTTGCGCATAAAAGCTGACTAAAAATGTTATGTTAAAAATCAACCAATGATGAGTTTGACTTATTACCTACTGAGCTACTTGATAAATTAGCCTTACACACATGCCAATGATGTAAGGCATCAATCAGTGACTGGGTCTCCTCATTTTACTTCTTACGCCACAGAGTAGTTAAGACTAGACTGTGTTTAAAGGATCGTCTTTGTTTATTATAATTGTGATGTGTTTTTGATTGTATTTCTAGTTGGTAATATTTATTTGATACAGAGAAACACAAGTAATCTGACTTTTGTGAAGATTTTAAACAAACCACCAGTACGCCAAACGGAAAAATAAAAATAAAGCAAATTGTCTGTTGTAAACATTCGTCACAGTTTACAGCTTGACCTCATCATTTATCTTTAATCTACTGTACTTACGAAGCTGTGCAAACACGGTTAGCTTTGCAATATATTTACGATCATTTGGGTGTGTGCACTTTCACTTTTAGCTGCAAATAAAGTAGTTTGTAATTATTGTTTGTATTAGATTTCTCTTCCAAATAATGAGAACTAAAAGCCACTGATTGTCTAATGAATGGGGTTTCTTGCCTTGTCTTTACTGTTGTTGCCATTTATATTTCAATTTGGTAGAAACACTTTTCAGTCTTATCATTTCACATAAATTCTACACAGATAATGGGCGCCATGGTCAGTTAATCAGTTTTTGAGACTATTATAGTGATACCTTTAACAGCATGTGTGTTTGGCAATGCGTATTTGTGTGTTTGTGTGCTTGTGTGTGGTCCTGGCTGTAACCTTATACTAACACAGAGAAAAGGCTTGAGGAAGGAAGCCGGTCCTTGAGGATTTTCCTGCTAAAATGCTTATTTGAACAGCTAAAAACCACACTGTGTGTGTATCACTCCTAAGTGCCTTTAAAATGAGACACTCAGCAACGAGGCCTCCTATCAGCGTGTGATCTGCACTCCCATGACCTGTGGAGTTTCCTCCGTGTCCATTAGCTATTGTTTCCCCTCCCGGTCCTGCCACAGGTCTGCAGTCTGCACCCCCCTGGCACTCACACCCCCTCGTCTCTTTCCAAATATGACATCAACCCCTCCCCATACGTTTCCATACTTGATACTTCGTACCGTGTCTGCTTCCCATACCCAAGCCCAGATTTGCTCCATTTCCCTTCTGTATCATCTCTCCTCTTTGGTCCTTAGGCCGAGACCTTTGCTTTGTGTCTCTCAGCCTCAGATGATAGCCATCTCCTGCTGCAGGTGATCCAGTCTCTTGAATAAGAGGGGGATGAAGTCAACAGACTTATCAGCGCAGACTGGACAAAGGAAGTTGTATTTGTTATTAGAGAGTGTGGGGGGAAAGACACCGTGATGTGGCTCCTGACCCACTTTAGTCCTGGCCTAATTTTTCTGAAGGAAGTGATGTTTCTGAGCAGCATCAGAAATATTGACAGAGACACGCTGAGACTCCTGACCATCAGAGCAGATGGTTATAATGGAAAATTATGAAGACACGCGATAAGCATACGGATCCTATTATAACAAAAAATAAACATTGTTTCTTCCACTGTGCCGTGTTTTAGTGACGCCTGCTGATCAAATTCAAATGTTTCCACTCAGACATTCTCCTTCTTCTACTGGAAAATCAAATGTCTTTAACCTTTTGGCAAAAATCGCTTCACATAATGAGTGTTTATTTTGTTGTCTTAATTTGGGTTTTCTCCTTTCCGATCTCGAATGCCTCCGTCGTCTTTCTTCCTCTCCTCATTCCATCTCTTGCTGAGTCGTCACTGCCCTTTGCTTTTGCAAGGAGCATCCGTCAATCACAGTGTCGCAGTCAAGGGTCAAGCGAACAGAATCACCTCTGAATACTAAACATGGCAACATTTTTTAAACTGTCATGCTGAAAGCAGTGATCTATAAGAGAGGATGTATTTTCTGTCTTCAGCTGAGATAGTTTTGATCAGGATTTGTCACCTCCTTTGCTTCTTTTGCATTTTAGCCCTCAATGAAAGTTTAGAACAATATAAAAACAACTTGACAATAGTGACATTTTCCAGTTGATGTTAGGCTGATGAATGTGATGAACACAATCATGAGTGAACACAAACACATGTAGTGATCTGAATCCTGCTGCGTTACTCTGCAAAGTACTTTTTGAGGAAATGAGCAACATATGGAATTATTACGTGATTCATAAAATGATTGGGTATGTGTGTGTGTGCTTGCATGGATGTATGTGTGTGTGTGTGTGTGTGTGCTGACACAGATAGCGTGAGCTAGGAATTTAGGTCAAGGTCACACTGTGCCATCTGTTTAATGGTTTCATTTAATCTGGAGGTTTTCCACTTTAAGCTGACTGGTGCTGCTCACACAAGGTAACAAGCTGCTGATGTTTTCTTCCAAAGATTCCTCTCTTGTGTGAGGATGATTCTCTGCCTGGATTCTTCATTTGCTCAGTCAGATTTCAGTACGAATCAAGATTTCACGTAAGCAGCTGCTGAGGTGACATGCAGAATAAGTACAGGCCGGTTATGCATGCATGTGCTTTCCTGTCTCAAACAGTGGAGTCAAGTGAGCTGCGGAGCTCGACCTGAATGACTGAGTGTTGCTGAAAATAGAAGACAGAGACCGTGGAGAGAGTGGCAGGGATGAAGAGCAGAAAAAATGAGCAGGGAGAAGAGGAGGAGGAGGAGGAGGGGAGAGAGGGTAGCTGAGCAGGCAGGCAAATTTAAGGAAGCTGGGGAAGAGGAGCTGCTTGCACAAAATGCTTCTGTCACAGTCTCTGATCACGTGATCTGTTAAATTATTGATCAGCCTGAACTTGCTCACCCAGACTCTGTGTGCGCTTGCAGGTTTTGACTTTTAACAGTCATACTATCGCAGTGGAGGAGAGGTGCAGTGACAAAAAAATCATGAATATTAAAGGCTTTTTGAAAGAATGACGCTCAGAAAGGTCACATATATTAAAAATTCTCCTAAGCATGTCTAGAAAACACAACTGTGAACACATCACTTTTATTTTATTTTGTAAATGTCTCTTATAAATAATCTCTTTTTTTTTTTTTTTTTGAAATCATGACAAAACAGTGTACATGGGGGAGAGGTCCTCGAGCATCTTTTTAATCGTCACATGCAGTTTGGGCTGATATGAGAAAAATGTCCTAACCTCAGATGACCTGAGAGGAAGACAGAAGAGAAGCTCGACCTCCTTCCCTTCTCCTCCTCCTCCTCCTCCTCCTCCTCCTCCTCCTCCCGATTCTGCCTCCAAAAGACAGCAGCCTCCTCCCTTGTAACCACTGCAAGATCTAGTTGCCCGCTCCGCAGACACGCCCATGCTCTGTTGTGTATTTATTCTGAAAATCAAATCCCAGGTCTTGTCCAGAAAAAGTGCATCGCGCTGCTATTATTGGCTGTTTGAGCCTGGAATGTGTTAGGTTGTTGTTTTGATTGGCCGCTGCTGCGAGACGAGTGTTCCTGCGGTGTTCTCCTTCCCTGCCCGGGGTAGAGGTTGACCTCAAGGACCAGCTTACCACTCCACATATCATAGCCTTCAACATCACAGAGGAGAAACACAAAACTGACCCCGGATCAAAGTCACTGGGAGTCTTGTAGCTTTCCCACAGAAGTGTTTCATTGTTATCCGGTGGCCTCTTTCTAAAATCTCTCTAGTCTTCTCTAGTCTAAAATTAAAATATTAGAACACTTTAGTGTCGATGTTTCTTATCAAATGATAGCAAAAGTCAGAATTGAGATATTTGGCAAATTTTTAGCACTTTAAAATTTTCACTCTCTGCCACCGTGTTGTATCCCGTTTTCAAGCAATAGAGATGAAGCTGCAATTAAAAACTGATGCTGCAAGAGATTTTATTCACAAATTAAAAAAGAGTATGACTCAACAATTCTCTCTTCGTATAAACTGGCTGCCCCCCTGTCTTTTTGAGAATGTGACCAATGTTTGTGTCAAAGGTCACTGTTGGCCATGCCAGCAGAGTTCTATTGAAATTCCTTACTCGCTGATAAAGGCTTTAAAATCACAGATTTTTTTTTCATGATGGGCATTTAAATGATGCAGCATACAGTGTAAAGTTGGGAGACTCACAAGACAGTTTTTAACAGGAATGGTAAACATTAAAGCTGCCAGGGTGGAGATATCTTGAGTTTTAATCCCTTGCATGGCTCAAGCTTTAGGGTTTAAGAAAGTTCCCACCAGGGACTCAGACAAATAAACTACAGCACTCAACAACACCTATAAACTGAGGGTCACATAAAAATTATTGTTGCCCCTAAAAGAAAATAGGCTACAAATTGATAAAAACAAAAAATTGTACATCTTCTTATGTAAAATTTTAATTATGACACTTGTTTTCAGATCATATTTCAGCCATGGCATTTTTTTAAGCAATAATACTACTAATAATAATTAAAAGAAGAAGGAGAAGAAGAAGAAGAAGAAGAAGAAGAAAGGTTCTCAAATGCCGTTTACATGCTAAAGCAAAAAAAAGATTCTCTTTTGCAAATTTGCCATAAGCTTATAAATAAATGTTCAAAAGGATTGAAAAAAACGCACAAAATGCTGTGGTACTTAATCCTCTGCTCCTCTGAATTATGTCAGAGTGCTGTGATTATAAGCCGGTCGCGCCTGTAGGTGGCTGTGATAATGTGCTAAAATCCCTTAATCCTGCAGCCCACACACATTTGCACAGGGAGCACAGGTCTCAAGATAATGTGTGTGGATGCAAACCAAGTCCACATGCGTCCACTTATGCCTTTGTCTATGCATGCTTTGTAATTTGTTAACTTTATTTACACACGTTTGCTATTCAAGTGTGTGTCTTTGTCTACGTTAACGTCTTTTTGAGTGTCGGGAAAGCTTGTCGTCGTGCCGTCGCTCTGTCTGGTACCTTAAGGGTTTATGTTACTCTCTGGTTTCACGCTGTTTCATGGTCGTAAAATAATGTTGCTCTATGTGTGTTAGTTATGACATAACTTCTACCACATGCATGCAGCTGTACAAACATCTCAGAATTCAAAAACGTGCACTGCAGGACGGACTGCATTTCTATTTCGATGACAGGTACTGTTTCATAAAATTCCACAGGCCCACTCCTCCTGGAGGAAATATAGACATATTTGTTATATATCACAGTTATCTGTCAAATATCAAAGCCACTTTGATCTGAGTAAGAACAACTTTAGGTCCTCTCAGTGTAAATATTTCCAGGTCTCTTTATGTCTTTTGCAGGGATGGAACATCATTCTTTCCAAAAGATATTCCCTCGTAGAGTTTTGGCGATGACGTGGGTCTGAAATTTCCTCACAAGGGTGTTCAATAAGTTTTAAAAGGTTGAAATCATTTTCATGGCTGCTTCTATGCTCTGAAATAAAGCATCTGGCATCCTCCTCCTCCTGAATATATGAGCCACCAGGGAAATGTCAGCAAATTTAGGTTTTTTTGTTTTGCAACAACCTGCAGGACACTTGTGGAGAAAATCTGAAACTTCAGAAATAAAGTTTCCAGTGTTTGTCTTTTTCCTTCATGCCTTGGTCCCCATCGCCTTCTCTCATCACCGTCTTTTCAGCGCTCATTTTTTTCTTCCATCCTCTTTTTTTTTTTTTTTTTGGCAATGGCTGACACACCTCCTCTCCGCCTCCTCCTCTGTCTGCCTTTTCAGTCCTTTCCTCAACATGATTTGTGCTCTCTAATTCAATACATAAGCCTGCAGACAGCTTTCAGTGCCTACGTCTTCCTTAAAGGGATCTTCGGCATCTCTGCTCACAGATCAATGCCATACGCCTGCACGTGCTGTGGTCTTCTGCCAGCTTGGGAACCAAACCCACAGCAAGAGCTGATTCAAGTGTTCCAATTGCTTGCATCTGTTACTCTCCTCCAGTCATTAGTTAGGCTAACAGAGATACTTAACTCTGAGAAAATATTCAATATGCCAAACAGCTGGCCGGGAACTGAAACAGCAGTCAGTTAGGCTAATTGATCAGTCAATCTGCAGATTTCTTAAAACATTACTTCCATCTTTCTTTTCTTCTCTCTCCATTCATCAGCTCATTGTTCTTCATTCTTTCCCTCTCATCACCGCTGTGTGTCAATACCAGCCGTGAGTCTGACCCTGGTCTCAGCATAAAGCAGGACTGTAAATCACTGGGTCTCTCCACAGCTATACTGTCATCGGACACCAGGCGTGGCAGGGCACGGCAGAGAGAGTAGAACTATGAACTCCAACCTACAGGGATAGTTTACCCAAAAATGAAAATTCAGTCATTATCTACTCACCCTCATGTCGATGGAAGGTCAGGTGAAGTTTTTTAGTCCACAAAATACTGCTGGAGTTTTACAGGAAAAAGGCATTGCAGTCATATCCCAAATAATTGAAGTGAATGGTGACCAGGATTCGAATGAAAGAAAAAATACACAGTAAAACCATAAGATGTCTCCATAGTGCTTGTCCAAGTTTCCTCGACATGCCTGACTGTTTTGAAAACGTCACGGACGCCATGTTTTTGACCTCACTGTTCACTGTAGCCTGTAGCATCTGAGATGGGAGCCGTGTTTGCATTCATGTGCACATGTGCACACACTGTCTGAAGCTCGCGTAGCAGCTCTAGGAGGGACTGAGAAGAGCTTGCTACCTGCAGGATCAATTGGATTTGGATTTGGTGTCTGCTGCTAGCACCAGACGCCCATGTAGCATGTGAACACTGGTCTGTGTCTACCATGTTAGGAGCTACAAGCTACAGTGAACACTGACACTAAAAACATGGCGTCAGTGACGTTTCTCAACAGCTTGTCATGTCGAAGCTCCAGGACACCTGGATTACTTTAAATGAGCAATATGGAGGCATTTTATTGTTTGACTCCATATTTTTTTAAGTTTAAATCTTAGTTACAATTGACTACAACTGTTTGAGAGACTTAGCAAGAGGAAAACATTAGAGAATTTGTCTTAGCAACAGTCTGCTGTGCAAAACTGGCAACTAGCAGACTTATCAGAATGTTAAATGTGATTAGCATCTTTTATATGTTTATGCTGTTGGTTAGCGTACTAGCTTTTAACTGGCAGTTTTAGTGGTTGTGCTAATGCAAACTCTCTCTGTGCTGATAAGTTGGCTCTCTGCTGAGGGTCTCAGGTTTCTTTGCCTGTGATTGGCTTTTAGATTGGCGATGTACCAAATGTAGCTTATCCAGTTAAGTTTGACTCTCAGACTACCGGAAAGTGTACAGACATCGCCCCCTTCAGTACAGGAGTGTTTAAACATCTCTAAAGTGACAGACTTAGCAAGATGCAAGTCAGTATGGTCATAATTTGACATTTCAGGGGACATAAACATAATTAAAACACATTTTTTGAGCAGAGGGTGTTTTTAATAGCCTTAAACATGTAAGCTGTATGTTTGACAGGCATCACATGTCAATAGAAGACTAAATTGTTCGTTCCTGAGTGATTATTCATAGCCCCATTTATGACAGTAAACCAGTAATGTGGGATTCGGTGTCCAGATATGTGCAAGATTCCGCTGACGACTCGGGGTGTCAAGCGTGTTTCGACAGACTGAAATGTCAAATCAGGCCTCTACTCGTGGATCCATGCTGACCTGGAACTCAACACCACAAACAGGACATCCGACGGTGTCAGGCGGGCGGCAGCTGAGGAGCTTCCTGATGGTCTGATCGCTCTGTCTGGCATTCCCGGGATTACAGGGGAGAAACTCAGAGCTCAGAGTGTAATTCCCAAAACTCTCGACCTGTCAGAGGGGTGACGTGACTCACAAAGAAAGGAAGCTCTGACGGTTAACGTTTGTGTGCTTTCACTTTGGTTTGTCAGGCTGACTGAAGCTGCGTCCTATTTATCTCAGTCAGTCAAACACATATTGCATCACTCTTTGTGCTGCGGTAACTGTTCAGTTAAAGGAAAAACCTCCTGAAACATTTGCAAAACATTTCCTGTTTTCTCTTAACTGTTTTTTTTTCTTCTTCTTATTTAGTCAACATTACCACTGTATCTCAGAGAGAGATTTCCAATGCATTACGAATAAAGAGTTCATTTGCAGAAACAGTTATCTCCATTCTGAGGTTTTTTTTCTCAGTCATGTGTTTTAATTGTGCACTCAGGGAATATCAATTGAACCGTTGTTGGGTAGTTTTATAAGATCTCTCTCTTTTTGGCTACTTTACCCTAAACCATGTGTTTTTACTGTGTAGTCAAAGGAATATTAATAAAAATGCTGTTTATTCATTTTAAGAATGGATTTTGTATCTGTTTTTGCGAATGAGCTGCACATAAATGTTAGGATTTACTGCTGATTTATCATTTTCGGTCGTTGTAAAACCACATACTTTTTTTTATTTTTTATTTTTTTTACATTTGAGAGGACAAAATCAGCTGTTTTGATGGAAGCTTGGAAACTTATTCTGTTTGTTTTGTCCTTAACCCTTTAAGGATCGAAACATAAATAAACTGAAAATGAAGGAAACAGGAGAGATAATAAGAAAAACTGTAAAGTCAAGCACAAACTGCTCAACATGTCTGTTGCTATGGTTTCGGCTGCGGCCCTGTAAGGTCACACTGTTGACTGAATGACCAGAGATGCTAAGGAAAGTTTTTCTGACAGCACAACTCAGTTGTAACTTCGCGTGCATGTGTGTGTGTGGCATGACTGTGTGTTATTAGTGAGTATCAAGGGGATTGAAAGAGATCCTTGTTTGGGTGAGTGGGTGGGTTTGGGTAGT
>JAPZDX010000006.1:14293185-14304818 GCA_029783625.1 Naso annulatus | reverse complement strand
TGGAATAAGGTGCACACACACACACACACACACACACACACACACACACACACACATATACAGATTCGATGCAACGACTGATTTTAGTGACATGAAAAACATCCTTCCGTATTAAATATAATTCTAATCACTGTATGTTCATATTCATGAACAAATACACACCCAACTAAATAATAATTACATCTATAGAAACAGTAATTATTCACTATTAATAGATGAAGAGCGTTAGGCTATTAAAGCCATAGCTGCTAATTTCCTATATATTTTAGACAGATTTTAAATTTAGAATACTGAATGTAAAATTAACAAAAATACAATTTTATTCTTTGGTTTTTATTATACAAAACAACACTTAGTCTTTATTCTGTTTTTTGTCTGATGAGTAAAACAAATCCTCAGTTCTTTACAGAGTCAGTTTCATGCTTTCTTGTGTGGTTATAAACCTTTGTTTTTTCTGGATGCTCACTCACAATACTGATGTTACATAAGATTAGCTTCGACCAAGCAGTTGATTTCTCAAAGACGGACTCCTGCTGTGCTGCCAAGCAAAACTAAACATGGATGTCCTCTCAGTTGCTATGGTAAATCTTCTGTTGCAGGAGAGCTAGTCAGCAAACTGTTATTTTTTTTTTTCTTTACTTTTATCTCCTCTGAGTTCAGTCCTTTGAAGAAACTGCTCAGTCAGCGCGTGTTTCTAACTTTGAGGATGTTTTGCTAAGTATCAGGCAGCTGGTGATAACTGCACACAGAAGGACTCTTTTAACTTACTTTCAGTGTATTATAGGCCTTTTATTGACATGTAACCAGAGTGGCTGTGTGTTTGACATGTCGCAGGGTGATCTGCAAGCTCCTGGCCTCGAAGAGCGAGAGTATTCGGGTCCAAGCCCTCAAAGTCCTGGGCTACTTCCTCAAGCACCTTGGCCACAAGTCAGTATCTCTTTGTTTCTCTGCTTCCTTTCTGCTGTATTCCTTTGTGTTGGCGCTCAGTTAATGGTGAATCACCAAAGTAAGGGAGCACTTGAAGCACTTACTTTTTTTTTTTTCTGTCACAACTTAAAAACACAAACGCTGCATCAGGGTAGCGAGAGTGAAAGGACTGAGAGTGTGAGAAAACACTCTGCAATAAACTGATAAACTACAGCAGTGCAGCCTCCAGTGAGCCTTAGAAGGCCTGCGTGTTTGTGTGTACACAAACAAAGAAGATAATGTCCTCATCATCAAGTCCAGGCGGAATAATCATTTCGACAGTGTGCAGTGGAGGGGGGGGGGTGGAACCTCGAAGAGCAGCAGTGAATGCTGGGGGATTTATTCATCCCATGTGACACACACGCCTCTCGCTGCACGACATGAGAGCGGGCTAGAGAGCTGCACCTGAGCCCTACACCTTCAGTCCCCCACCTACTTAACATCTGCTGCTACCACACATCCTGTGGGGCTGCCACTTTAAGTTTGCACATCACCTTAATGCAGATAGGAACTCACACACAATACAGCCGAGCACTTACACTTTCTGAGACATTATTTTCATTATATTGATGGAGAGACTAAAATCAACTGAACGTAACCTGTTTTCGCATGATTTCTCAGTTATCTGATGATTTATCGACTTTTAAAAAAGGATAAAAGTAATAACGGTCTCTGATCTAATCATGATTTCAGAGCCACTGACTCTCTTTTATGTCATTGTTAATCTCATAGATTAGAATCAAGTCTGTTTCATGTCTATTAAACAATTGCTTTAGATGTTGTAAGAAACTGCTTGCCACTTTGTGAGGGTTGTTTAGCCTGGGCCCAGACCAGAGACTCCGCCCACTCCACTGAGTCAACTTGATGTAATGTGGCTCTGTCGGTTGTAAAGTCGGATATTTCTCGACAGAAAGTTTGGTCCAGCTCGTGGCTCCCCACCCCCGGTGCTCATTGGTTAATTGTCTGTTCAGCTGGGACAATCACAGCGTGTTTCAAAGCACAATGCCAGACCAAGAGAATCAAGTCCACTCAAGAAGTGGGCGGAGTCTCTGGTCTGGGCCCAGGCTAAGGGTTATTAGTGGGGCCCAAGCAATATATCAGTTTGCAGATGTTATCAGTCGAGATTGGCCTTTCACAGATATAGTATATGTACTTCGGTATGTGCCGATATTAAAACTGTTTCTTAATGTCAGAAAAAATGCCTACACTAGTAATTTAAAATGGTGTAATATAGTAGTTTGTCCAGCAGAGGGTGGTCCATTATTTAATAACTAATATCAGGATCAGCCCCAAAAATCCCGTAACGGTTGGGCCTCGTTAGTTGCTATTTTTGCCAAATCCAAATTCCTGCTAATATTGTTGTTGCTTATGCATATAGAGTATGTATAAGCGTGTACGCATTTAGAACTTGGACCACATGTGAACATTTGTGGATGACATTGGCAGCGCTCAAATATGAATTTAAATGATGATTTAAATGTGAGTGTGGGTGCTTTAATCTCAATCATGGCAATGGCTTGTTATGACTGACCAACATTTGTAGACATAATGTATTTATTTCTGTGTAAAGTATTCCATCACGCCCTCAGTAATGTATTGTCTGTTTGTCTTTTTCATTTGATTTGTTCAGACTGACAAACGGGGTTGAAACTGTGTGTCGAAAACAATTTGTACTCCCTGCAAAATGTGATTATTCCGTTAGAATAGAAAGTAAAAATAGCAACTCATTAAAATGACAGAAAAATTAATTAAAAACACGATAATGGGAGCTAAGTGATTTGTCAGGAATGTGTATATATCATTAGATACTGTGCAAATTTACTTAATTTGTCGTTTCTAATGACTCGGTTGCAGTCAGGAATATGCAGAAGCTTTGAGCATTATTCATTAAACTGAGTTAAAAAAAAAAAATACCCAAGTTAGTCGACCCTGATTTCTGAGCCTCTCAAGTTTAAAACCTCTTAGAGACACAACTTTCACCCGCTGGCAAAGTTAATAGCCAAACTCAATCATTTGCAGCCATATGAACGTTGCCCCGGTGACTCCTGCAGTGCTCTGTAAATGCCTTTTGTTAATTTCTCTTGTTGGTATTCATCTCTCGTCCTCTCTGCCCCCATCATAGCTGACAGGGCCACATGGTGCCACCTGCCAATATCAGATTATCATCAGGCCGGTGACAATCAATGTCAGCTTCAACTGTCATAAATTCCGCTTTGAATGGCAAGCCGTGTTTGTGTGTTTTGTCCCCCCAGGAGGAAGGTAGAGATCATGCACACACACAGTCTATTCACACTGCTAGGGGAGAGGCTGATGATGCACACCAACACCGTCTCTATCACCACCTACAACACTCTGTATGAGGTAAGTGATTGTTTGGCAGCGGCTCATCGACACACCGCCACGAACATGCAGCAGCGACCTTTTGGTCCGTCGGCATTCAGGTGATTTTTTTTCGTGGAGTTTAATTGACAGCTGTTGCTCGTCTGTCTTTGCAGATTCTGACAGAGCAGGTCTGCACTCAAGTGGTTCACAAACCCCACCCTGAGCCCGACTCTACCGTCAAGATCCAGAATCCCAGTGAGTGCGAAAACACTCGCTTGCATCTGTCTGTCTCCCTGCTTTCTTTGGTCTGCCAATAATGCAGTGTTGTTTTAATGCGAGTAAACAAACAACAAAGCCTAAATTCAGAAGCCGACGCTGCTGCCACCTCCTACTTATTGATCTGCCTCGCACTCTCCTGTCCCTCACATTTTCTCTCATTCAAAGTACTCTTTATATATTTGCTTCTCCCATTTTCATCCCCTCCCTCTCCCCCATTACCATATTTTTACCTCCCACCCAGTGATTTTAAAGGTAGTGGCCACCCTGCTGAAGAACTCCTCTCCCAGTGCTGAGCTGATGGAAGTCAGGAGACTTTTCCTCTCTGACATGATAAAACTCTTCAGTAACAGCCGCGAAAATAGGCGGTAAGAGCTTACCAATGACTATACTTGCATTCACTCAGCTACGCTTTTTCACGGTGATTGCTATATTCTGATATGAGGCTCACGCTGCAGCACCACTCACATAAAATGTTTGTGTTGTGTACCAGCTGCCTGCTCCAGTGCTCCGTGTGGCAGGACTGGATGTTCTCCCTCGGATACATCAACCCCAAGAACCCCGAGGAGCAGAAAATAACTGAGATGGTGTACAACATCTTTAGGATCCTGCTCTACCATGCTATCAAATACGAATGGGGCGGGTGGAGGGTCTGGGTGGATACCCTGTCCATTGCACACTCCAAGGTGAGAGGAGAGGACAACTGTCTGAATCACATTGTTTATAGGTAGCTGTTGTACTGGACTTTATTGGATTTGACTTTCTTTGTGGTAGTTTATTACTTACAGACTTATGAATACATGGACAAGCAAACACTGGAATTCTTTTGCAGTGACCCTCTGGTTTTGTTTTAAAGGGAAACGCCTTTTTTTTTCTTTTTGTTAATCGTCTCCCTCCTGAGTTCCAGACAAAAAGACAGATACCATTCTTTCGACAGTGTATGCAATAACAGAAAAGACGGACAGAGCTCACCCACCGCTAATTAGCTTAGCTTAAATCCTTGTAGTCAAAGGGAAGTGCTAGCCTGCCTCCGCCTAAAGATAAACTTTCCAACAACTCTAAATGGCCCTGTGTGCTTGTTATGACTTGTTCGACACATTATGTTGTTTTTACACTCAGATTAGCACTTTGTGTAGTACTTTATGTATTTCTTCTTCTCCACCTTCTTCTTCTCCTCCTCCTTTCACCCTGCAGTTTACTTCGGGGTACGTATTTGATACCAAAATTACATAAAGTGCTAATGTGAGTCTAAAAATAACATAATGTTGTAAATAAACAAGTCAACAACAAGCACACAAGGCCATTTAGAGTTGTTGGAAAGTTTATATGGTGACTTCAGGCGGAGGCAGGCTAGCACTTCCCGTTGACTACAAGTATTTAAGCTAAGCTAATCAGCGGTGGGCAAGCTCTGATGATCTCTTCCTTACCACCATACACACAGTTGAAAATACGATATCTACAGTCTCTTCTTGTCTGGAACTCAGGAGAAAGACAAATAACAAAAAGGAAAAAAAAGTTTTCGAATCTCTTTAAGAGTCAAAGTGTTTAGACTGATCGTTTTGCACTTTCAGTGAACAATCACACATAAAAAGGTCAGTTAATAAAGAGACAAAAATAGCTGTTTGCCCATCAAGAGGAGCCTCAATAGACTAGAATCCTCTGCAGCCAAATTGCATGTTACATGTTAACATTTGAGACCTGATTCTCCAGCTGTTAGTGCTTTAAATTTCACAGCAAAATGCAAGCTTGCAGCCTTTTTTTGGCAGCTGTTGTTGAAAATTTAAGACGTTAGTAAATCCTGCAGAGGCACAATGGAAGTAGACAGAGAAGGTTGACACAATAACAAGGTTAATAAGTACTTAATTCATAGATCAATGAATCAATACTGTATGAGGGGATGGACTCTTACTTTGAGGCACTATTTTTCCATACATACTCGATGTATGTGTTAGGGTTATATATATATATTTTTTGCACATTCAGTCGTATGTTGTTGTGCTGCTTTGTCTGATGTGATCAGTGTAAAAAACATTGATTTTGTAAGTGTGACTTAGCTCGGCTGAGATCACCTTATTCAAAATCTATTGTGTCAAAAGTAAGCACATGGTATTGATTATATTGATTTGCAGGTGCTGATATTTTGAGGGAAGCTTTCTTAAAGATGCAGTTGGCAATTGGAAGGTTACACTATGCAAACACTTGCACCTCCTTCTTCTGCCTTGTATTTCTCACCTAAGCCCCTCCCACCCAGTGATGCACCAAATGCACATTTAGCTGCACTTGAAGCGTAAAGTTATAAACTGTTGTAAATAACTAGCGTACTAACATCTAGTTCTGACTAGTTATGTCTGAGTCAGGGAAAGACACTAAAACATGGAAGACCCTTGTTTGTACACAGTCGTTGTGATTGGCTAGAGTCATGCTGGTTAGCCCTGACTGGTTGTTTGATTTCAACTGGGTCCAGTTTTCAAAATAACTAAATATAAAGGTTTAGGCACTCATAGACACACCGTAATGTTGTGTTTTGTTTGATTATGAAACCCTTTAATTAAATGTTAGTGATACTGCGCGTTGCAGTTAAAAGGCTGAAAAACTTTGACTTTTGCATACTCACTACTGTTAAAAAATTATTTCTGTGACGGTAAAGGCTCAGGAAGGGCATCATCCTGACATATGATTCATATGAATCAATACTGAATGCCTCCCTGTTCACTGGTGGAAATTTACCTCACCAATTTCCTCATGGCAGAGCAAAGGGAGGAAACATTATTGATGATGGTCTAATAGCCCCGTTAGGCCAGTGTCCCACTTTTATCCTCTTGGTTTTGGTCGAAATGATCTATGAGTCCCATAAGGACCTCCTGGTGGAGAAGTTATTGATGTGAAGGTTAACTCTTGTCAGTGCTTTTGTTCTGATTACATCACCAGTTATAACTGCACCATCTGTCACAGGTGACCTACGAAGCCCATAAAGAGTACTTGGCTAAGATGTACGAAGAGTACCAGCGGCAGGAGGAGGAAAACATGAAGAAGGGGAAGAAGGGCTCTGTGTCCACCATCTCTGGGCTCTCCGCCACACCAGCCCCTGTTGTCAACGGCAACCTGGAGATCGACGACAACTCCCAGACGCAGACCCCTGAAAGTGAGGCTGAGTACAGCGAGGGGGCTGGCGGAGACTCGCGCAACCTCCTCGCTGAGGGTGCTGTGAAACGACCCAATGGAGAGGCCCTGACACCCGGGGAGCAGAGCGCTGGTCCGGGGGTGAGGGTGGAGGTCCATGACCTGCTGGTGGACATTAAAGCAGAGAAGGTGGAAGCCACAGAAGTGAAGCTAGATGATTTGGACTTGTCCCCTGAAGGTCTCAGTGGAAGTGTAGGTGGAGGAAGTGGGGGAGGAATGGAGAACGGACCTCTGGTGGAGGTGGATTCTCTCCTGGACAGTGCTTACTGCGCTGTAGTTCAAAAACTAAATGGGAATCTGACGCCCAAAGATGACACACCAGGCTCAGGGGTCGGGATGGGGTCAAGCCTGGGGCTTACGGGAGTCAGCCTGGAGGAGGATGGGAACATGGGTCCGCTCATCACGTTGGCTGATGAAAAGGACAGTGTCCCGAGCAACAATGGATTTCTCTTCAGCAAGGTAGGACGTTATCTGAGAATTCTTATCAAATTTTCCCCTGCTGAGTCTTTCTACCTTGTTCTTGCATTTTTTTATAAACCTATTCATCTGTTTCAGGTTGACGAAAAGCTGCTTCCAGCTCTGGCAGCAACAGACCCCCTTGTACTGCCGAGTCCAGACCAGCCCGCCCCATCCGGCCCCGTCCCAGCTCACTCCACCACCAGCGCCAGTGATGACCTCAGCCTGCTGGCCCACATGACGAGCTGCGGCTCTGATTTAACACAGACCCAGAGCCACACTTCTGGGGAACTTCCAGAGGACGGGCCCTTCAAGATCCAGAGCCCTCTCGCTGACATCAGCTCCATCGCTGAGGCTGAGAGCCAAACCGCGATCCAGGGAGCCTCCAGACCTGATTTCCCTGAGGGCGAGGGCACGTCTGGGGCAGAGGGAGAGGCTGCGGGGCTTAAGACTGGAGGAGACACAGCCAGCACCACCTCTGACACAGAGAGGTCGGATGATGGGAAAGACAAAGACACAAAGAAGATCCAGACCACTGCGACCACTCAGGTGAGTTAATGGTGCATGTGTCTAATTCTGTGATGCAGGCTCACTCAAATTAAACTAAATGTGAGCTGCACAGAAATCAGCTGTTGTATTGACTGTAATTGCCCCATGCACTTTTAACACATCCTGTGTTTTTAAAAAGTGAAATCGCCTATTTTCCTGTATTTTCATGTGAGTTACTATAGCAAGTGTAATTTTTGTCACATCTAGGAAGTGTTGAGTGACTGTAATATGTCATTATTTTGCGCTTGCATGTTGGAACTTCCTGAAAGGAAATCACATCACTGAGGAAACCGCCTTATGCTCTCTGAGCTGAGCTAAATTAGAATAGGCAGGGTTTAACTGCCTCGGCCACGGGAACCTCGGCGGTGGAAAAGATGGAGGGAGGCGCGCTCGTTTTACTCTCACCACTAAGATTAATTATGCAGGTTCAGGGATTGAACAGATGAGGTAGTGTTTGTCTTAAAAGAAGACGTACCCATAAGCAGCAGAAAAAAAAGAGAGAAATTTATTTGAAAAGGTTGAAGGCAAATATGCAGATTAATTAACTTTCCCTGGAGCAAAAGAAAGAGTCAAGGCACTGAAAACTTAAAAAGCTGGAGACTTCTTGAAACAAGTTACACAGGGTCACCGAGTAGAATTAAAACACATACTGACCAACAAAAGGGATTTATTGTGTGTTCCATTTTAACTGCAGAGTCAAATTACCCAGTTCCCATCCTTAGATTTCAAGTGAAACACCTTTAAAAGTCGGATTTCTGAGTAGGAAAGTCGGAAGAACCTCACCAACCCTGACATCAAAATCCAAGAAAATAGAAGCCTTAACATTACTTGGTTCAGGATGTTGCAGCGATTTCTTTTCCATCCTCTGTGTTGCTGGTTAGCTTCTCTTCCTGCAGCTCCCTGCTGTGCTGGATGACCTATGACAGGTGAACCTTTAGTCTAAAGCCTTTATCTCCAGTTTTAGTCCAATGCTGCCCCAATGCAACCGTGTTGATTAGTGTAAAAAGGTCAAACGTGGACAGTTTGTCTGTGAGGAAAAACTGGATGATGGCTCCCTGATAGCTCAGTGAATAAAGAATCCCAGAGAATCCTCTGTGGTTTGTCTTAGAAATTTGAATTTCATGATTGTATGCGTGCCAAGTTTTATGTGAAACTAGAAAGAGAAGTGTTCTCCAGGCTGACCGAATCTCTGCCCCCACCGTGTTGCAGGCCCTGCATGGTCGTACTGCAGCCCAGTTGGAGCGGGACCTGCGGGTCGATCTGGGTTTCAGGGGCATGCCCATGACGGAGGAGCAGCGCCGGCAGTTCAGCCCCGGCCCACGCACGACCATGTTCCGCATCCCAGAATTTAAGTGGTCTCCGATGCACCAGAGGTTGCTCACTGACCTGCTGTTCGCCCTGGAGACTGACGTGCATGTGTGGAGGAGGTGAGTAAGGATGTTTGAGGTGTGTGTCTCTTGCAAATGCAGCTCAAAATTAAGCTACAGTCGCTTTAAACAACCCTCTGATATGACGCCGTGACAGCAAAATCTTTTATGCCACAAGCTAATACTCTTAGCATTTGTAATAAAAACAGTTTATGTATATTAAATTCTCAAAAGTTAAGTAATGGCTGTTATCTCTCAGTTTCTAAGCTATATTTTTCTGTCAGTCCATCTCTTATTTCTTATTTTCCCTTTCAGCCACTCCACTAAGTCAGTGATGGATTTTGTGAACAGCAACGAGAATATCATCTTCGTCCACAACACGATCCACCTCATTTCTCAGATGGTGGACAACATCATCATCGCCTGTGGAGGCATCCTGCCTCTCCTGTCTGCTGCCACCTCCCCCTCTGTAAGTGGCTCTATTTCGCCCCTCTGTGGTAGGAGGGAAAACTGCAGGCCAACATCTGCTTGATAGGCTCATAAGCAGGCAGTAATACCAAACGTAGACTTTGAGGACTCGACTAAAGCTGATTCAGGGCAGCATTGATCTTTCATGATCGAATAGGTTGAAGATTTTCTTTTTGTCTGTTATGTCTTTTAGTTTTTTTTAACCTATAAAATCATCCAGATTAACAATGACGTCACAAGCCCCCAAAGGTTAAATTATGCATTTGCCAAAGCTTGTTTTAGTTTGGCCTTAAGTGGGTTAACTGATTAAAATTTCCAAAACATTTTCTGGATTCCTCTCATCTGTATCTCCACGTGTTTAACCTTCAATCTAACACTTCCTGCACAGTATGGGAACCTTTATTTGATCTTTGTTTAAATCATTTTAATTAACAATCTGTTTCATTTGATAGCTTAACAACCTATTTATTTTAATCACCTTTCCTTTCCTCTCTGTGTTACATGTATTCTTGTGGATTTTCTTGTCTTTTTTGTCTCTGTTTTTGTCTGTTTTTGCATGTGCAGAGTTCTAAGAGTAGTGCCAACACTGTAAGTTGCAGTTTCTTCCTCTCTTTCTATTCTACTAATACTTTGTTCCGGTTTATTTACCATTGTGACTGACACTAAGCCTTGCTTGTCTGACATCCATAGTGTTTCTATTTGTTGTGCTCCTTTGCTGCTAATCAATACTCCCCCTTGTACTGTTTGTTTCTACTGTGGGTATGCATTGATCTCTCTGCCTCAGTGCATCTAGTTCTTAAAGTTAGAGCACCTGGATTTATTGAACTAGATACACTTTGTGTAATATTCTTACTCCTTTAGAATATTACACAAATAAGGGGACTTAAAATAGACAAAAGGGCCAGGAGGTGGATTGAAAATGAAGAGAAATAAAGTGAGAAGGTTTGTGTCTTAAGGCTAAAAAAAAAAAAAGTGTATTTTATGAGAGAAAAATAAGCATGATAGTTTTCGAAGAGTCCTTGGGGGTTGCATCTGCTAAGCCTGTCCCATTTGTATCAACACTAAAGAAGGCAGGAGGAGCCGGACCCCAGAGGGGGTCAAAGGGAGAGGAGGTGACCCCTGTTCCTGGGGGAGGAGGCGCAGGGGGAGAGGTGCGTAAAGAGCCTGATACTCCCACCATCACCAGAAGAGCTAAGAGCACCAACCCAAGCCCTTCTGTCCTCACCTTGTGTGTCTGTTTCTCCCCAATTGTCCGTGCTCACTGCTCAGACGAGCCTGCACCTTGTCGACTCTCCACAGCCCTGCACACCTGCTCACTGAAGCAGAGACACAGCAAACCACACACTCGGTTTGATTGCAAGTTAAACCCCTGCTATGCTGCCCGTAGTTTTATTTTCAATACAGATACACTGAAAATTTGGGTAATTAAATACTTAAGCTGGTGCAAACATAAGGGGACTTAATTTAACTTTCTTTGAACTATGTTCTAGTTTGGCTTTACCTGTCACCACACTGCTACTGTCACGATCCCACTGTTATCATTACCTGTGTGTCATCAGGCTGTACTTCCTCTGTGTTGTGTTAGAGCACCTCATGTTGCCAAATTTCATCATCTAAGTATGTTTTTCACTCAATCAGCATGATGAGAAGTTGCTTTTCCTGTTTGTCGGTACAGCCAGCCATGACTGTTAAGGTCATGTGAGAGCCAGCTGTATATTTTCCTGTAAAAAAAAAGAAGTCACTAAAGTATGTCAGTGCCTTTCTAAAAGCCAGCGAAAGAGCCTCCAGTTCATTGTTTTCACATGTTAGTTTTTCACTGAATAACTGGCAAGCCTGTGTGTGTGTGTTTTTCCGTCCTTTCCCAGACGGAGTTGGAGAACATCGAGGCGACACAGGGCATGTCCTCAGAGACGGCGGTCACCTTCCTGTCTCGTCTCATGGCCATGGTGGACGTGCTGGTGTTTGCCAGCTCTCTCAACTTCAGCGAGATTGAGGCAGAGAAGAACATGTCGTCAGGAGGGCTGATGAGGCAGTGCCTCCGACTGGGTG
>JAPZDX010000006.1:14275189-14293085 GCA_029783625.1 Naso annulatus | reverse complement strand
CTCCGACTGGGTGCGTGCTACTTTGATGTATTCAGCCCCTGACGGTGGGATTCGACTCTCAAACCGCTTCATGCATTTGTTGAGCAGAGCAGCAGCTAACTTTTTTTTTTTTTTTAATGATTTATCTGTTGAGCATTTGTTTGCTTGTAATATGTCAAAAAAGCAAAAATACTAGTCTTAATTTTTCAGAGCCTAAGGTGATGTTTTC
Source organism: Naso annulatus (assembly GCA_029783625.1). Lineage (NCBI taxonomy): Eukaryota > Metazoa > Chordata > Actinopteri > Acanthuriformes > Acanthuridae > Naso > Naso annulatus. Next base: position 14,292,877 of record JAPZDX010000006.1, on the reverse strand, counting down.
AAATTTTCAAATGTCTAAAATGCAACGATACTTAAATTCCAATTATACAAACCAGAGAAAAGCAGGAACAGGAAACAACAGACAGTTTATCTTTTTTTTTTTTTTTTCTGATTATCAAATGACTTAAGAATTTGTTTTGGATTTATTTTCTGTGAGTTTCTGGCAAATTGATTAGTAAACTCTCTGCTTCAGCACTAAAGTTTGGCAGGGTTAAGAATATTTGCCCAATTAAAAAACGGCATTTTAATGCAACCTCACATTAGTGTGCACTGCAGTAGATGTGCATGCAGTCCCTCAAAATCCCTCCCTATGCCCTCCTCCTTTTACGTTGTGCACTTTCTTACCCTGCTCAAGGTTGCCAGTTAACAAAGCTTTCTGAGATTTTTTTATATTGCCAGTTAATTTTGTGATTATTGGTCTTGGATTGAATGTTCATACCTTTTAAAACAAATCTGTGCATCTAATCAAATGCAATGAGAAATCTGCAAGATTTATACCGACTTTTTTTCTTTTTTGTGGTCTCTAAAATGACACACTATGACACATAAAAAGCCTCCTCCAGTACATAATACTCACAGGTTTGGTCTCCACCTCTGTGTGTCCATCAGTATGCTGCGTGGCAGTGAGGAACTGTCTGGAGTGCAGGCAGAGGCAGAGAGATCGGAGCTGCAAGTCCTCCTTAACCAGCAGCAAGTCACAGGACAGTCTCCATAGTGCCTCCACCACTAGCAAGGTACCACACACACACACGCACACCAATCCAGTGCACATTCTGCACACAACACTTAAAGTCTGACAAAGAAACATGCATATGTATGACACTGCATTTGACATTCGGTCTTCCATATTTAGCAGGATCCAGACAGACTCCTGCAGGATGTAGACATCAATCGTCTGCGAGCTGTGGTTTTCAGAGATGTGGTACGCATGCGTCTGTGTGTGTTTTGACATATACAACAAACAATCTGTATGAGCACAAATGCAAACAGTGTTGTTATTACTGAATAGGAATTTGTGTGTTATTCTGCTGCAGGATGACAGTAAGCAGGCTCAGTTCCTGGCGCTGGCAGTCGTCTACTTTATCTCAGTCCTCATGGTGTCAAAGTACCGGGACATTTTGGAGCCCCAGCGGGAGATTGGCAGGTCCACCAGCCTATCAGGGAGAAGCATCCGCCATGAGATCAATTCCCCGACCAGTACAGGTAATCTGTGTTTTTGTTCTGCTGCAGTATCCTCAATATTAATATCGTAATCTTGGATGAACCAGCGGTGACTCATCATCATAACACTACCTTTGTGAAGAATATTAAACAATTAGAGGAAGAAAGAGAGAAGCAGGATGAAAGAAAGGCATCACTTGACAGAGAAATAAAAGCTTACAAGCGAGAGGAAATAGCTGAGAATGAAATGTTAAAAATAAAGAACATATTGTAGAATTTCTCAACAATACATTTCACACATGAATTCTTTTTTTGTGTAATTATGTCACTGCTCATCCGGATAAAATCACATTTCTCCCTCATTTCTTCAGAGCACCCGTCCACAGCCTTCTCTGATCGCGACAAGCATACCCCCACCCCTGTCGACGACTCTCCCCGGGCCGGCCTCCCACACACGGACTCAGGCATCGGAGAGGAGGGTCATGTGGCCGGGTCCCTAAACGGCTCGGAGATGGGTCTGGGGCTCGGCCTCGGCCTGGTGGGGAGAGAGACAGACAGAGACAGAGACCGAGACATGGGAGGAGTAGGAGGAGGTGGAGGAGGGGGCACTGATCTGCTGTGTAGCCTGTCTGACGTGAGGAGGTCACAGGAGAGCCTCCTGGATTCTCCTCACAACCCCAGCTCCACCCCCAACTCCAGCCAAGCCCCGCCTTCGTCCATCTCCAGCATCAGCCAGACAAACAAAGGCATCAATGTCAAGGTGAGTGGGTGTGACCTGTGATCAACCCTGGCTGCTTCTATCCAGATGTGTCTACTGACTCTTTGAGAATTGATTTCTTTTTGCATCCAACTTTCAACATATCTTCACATGTAAATGCAGTCATATTTCCACACATATAGATGATAAATGTGGCTCAGTGTGGCCAGGAAATACATTTGCATTAATTCTACATTACTGAGACAGATTTTAGTACCAGGTCTGAATCGATGACTGTGGATAAAGATGAACAACATGGCAGCTCCCTAAGAGCAAAGTCATAAAACCCCACCCCCCTCAATATTAGCAGTTGGGACATGAGCAAAACTAAAAATTCAAAAACATGTCAAACATTTTTCTCTACAGACTATTTTTTTGTTGTTTTAAGGTAGGCCTTATGAAGCTGGTGTTTGACCATGTGTTCATTTTTCTGATAAGTTTGGTTTTGATTTGTAACGTGATGCTAAAAAAATATGGTGTGACTACATGATTGACAGCCAATCTAAACCTGCAGTTGGGTCAGGCTGCTGTGTGGGCGGGACCTCAGTGGCGATGCCTGTATCAGTGCAGACGTCAGTGGAGGGAAGTGGAGACACGTCGTTCATCTTTATTTGCGGTCATCGGTCTGAATTGAGTGAAGATTTTTATTCAAGTGCACTTTTCATTGCAGTTAAATGAGCTTCTTGCTTATTTACACCCGTAGTTGCTGTCGAAAAATTGTGTTTTAAAAAGCCTGCATTCAAAACAATATTTAAAACAGCATGGATTTTCTTAAAGATGTTGAAAAACAGCCAAGAATGAATCAAACCATTAACCTTCCCACAGCCTGTGCAGTTTGAGTCATTAGATGGTTTGTTCACTCTGAAATGCAGGAGATCCTGAAGAGCTTGGTGGCGGCTCCAGTTGACGGCGGAGAGTTGGGACAGGAGTCCGGGCCGACGCCCTACCACCCAGACCCCGCCCTCAAGACGCACCCCATGCTGCCCATGCAGTTCCACTCCTTCGACAGGTCGGTTGCAGTTCCTGTCTGACACACAGGAGGCAGAAAATAAAGTTACTTCAGCTTGACACGTCCATCAATAAATCGATTTTTCTAGCCATTGCAGATCTTTTGTAGATGCATATTAATTTACTGTCCGATTGCTTTATCAGTTTTAGAAAAATAATGGGTTCAGAAATCCATCAACTGATTAGTATTTTAAAAGTAATTTCTCTCCTTTGAATAAACTCTTTGGATGGTAATGTTTATGGGACTTACAAGCATAAATAATGTATGTACGTAACGTTTTTGTTTGTTGTTCTTAATTAATTTATTAAACTCAAGTAGTGCAGAAAGTAAATGCCAAAAATGTGAATTTTGCACAGGTTCTTAATAAAAGTTTCAATATGAGAAGAAACGCATTTAATTTAAGAATTCAGCATAAAGAATATCAGTGATTTCTTTTTGTCACTCACAGTCTTACTGTGATTCTAAACATAACTGAGTCACAGTTTGTTTAACTTTTCCCTCCCGTTAAAGACAAAAATCTCATCAGGACACAGATGTTGTTGCTGGATAATAAAGTCGTTGGACATGACAGGACATAAAGTCTGAACGGACGCTCGACATTTGCTCTTTTCTAAACTGTTGACATGCAGACACTCCACTGGGTGATGACCTGCTTATATCTCCCCTGCATCATTTAGTCTCCTTGATCCCGCCTGTGGCAGTCCTTCAGGGCGAAGTTATTGATTGAAGGCGATATGCATAATAGATCATGGACCGCTCTATATCCATCCCCGAGATGTCTGCACCATGTATCAGCCTGTCTGACCCCTGCAGACGGACTGGAAACACCTGATCCAACTTATGCGGGTTACATACTAGACGATTATCAAATCTTAACCGATTTTAAAAATGTGGGATACCATAGACATAAGGACAAATTCAATGATTTTTTTAACATTATAATCCTCCGAACGCACACACTAGATGATTTGTCCAGACCATGAGACCACCCACCCATTTGTACGAACGATTTCACAGTGGCGATTCCACAGACAAATGATCTCACAAAAATAATAACCCAACAATTGATGCTAAAAGTTGCTGCTACTTTGTTAGCATTAGCCTATTCACTCACCTATTACATCCAACACCGCTGCAGTTCCTGTCCACACCTTTTCCTTGTCGGCCACATTGTGGTATGTCTTGCACAAGAAGGCGCTCATGTTGTTGCCATAATTCCACAAGCTGATCTACATTTTTAATATTCTACTTGGCTTGGAGCACAGTTCTCTTTATTTTTGTTGCCATGTTTGTAACTGTAAAAGTACAAAACATGGTGACACTTCCCCGTCTGCTCACTCTCATTGGCTATTGCAAGTATTCCATCAGAGGCAGCCCAGCTTGGAATTGTAAATATCAAGCATGTTTGATATTTATGATTCGAGATCGGGAAAGCTTTGACTTGATCGGGAGCAGTAAAATAATCATTTTGACACCACACACTTGAGGTGTATTTGGACAATAAGTGTTTGGGACCAAGCCTTGGAGTGGGCCACGCCCCTCTGATCATTGTGGGGGCTAATCGGGCCCAGAATCTAGCTTAAAATCGTGTAATGTGTAGCCAGCTTTAGTTTTCTGTAGTGTTTATGTCAGTTCTTTTAAACAAACAGTGCTGAACTGCTAATGCCTTTGAACTTTAAATGTTTGCTATTCCTATGTTTTAGTTACTTGCTCATGCATTTTGTCATTTTAAGATAAAACATAGTGTTGTTGTAGAGACACAAGTAAACAGTAATCATGCTCACACATGTGATGCTCTCATCTCAGTATCGACTGAAGTCCACTGTACTTGAATCCTCTCAGGTGTTCTCACACCCTGCAGGCACTGAACAACACAATGAGCCGAGATATCGCTGAAGAGTATTTGGTAAAGAATCTTGTGTGTGCAGGTTTTGTCTGATGCCTTTGTGTCTCATCTCCTGCAGGAGCGTTGTGGTTCCAGTCAAAAAGCCGCCGCCTGGCAGCTTGTCAGTCAACACGGTGGGCACGCCCACCACGAGTGGAGCAGCCACTGCTGGCAGCACACCGAACATTTTTGCTGCCGCAACAGCAACACCCAAGAGTATGATCAACACTACAGGTGAGAGAACACACACAAATATAATGCACTGTGGCGCATATGTCATTTTCACGCTTACATGTTTGTGACGATAAAATTGAAATCCTCAGTGCTTACCTTTGGATATTTTTACCCGAATGTATTTTTGCTCTGCACGTCTTCAGTGTGCACTTAAAGAGAGTGAGCAGACAGACACCTGCAGTGTGACGAAGGTGTTTGTATGAAAGGCCTTCAGCTATTCAAAGGCTGAATTTTTTCTCTTTCTACAAAACTCTTTGATGCTTCACTCTGCTAAACCTTTGACAGCCAGAACAAACTAGAATAGAAACAAACTGAACCAGAAGCGCCAGCAGATCCTTTCATGATTACTTTTAGCCTATTTTAGGGGCTGGATCCAGATCAATGCAGCAACGCAGCAAGTTTAAGATACCTCAGCCATTGTCAAGAAAGTTGAACCAAAGTCCATCTAGACAAATCCTGCCACTCATCAGCTATTGTGGCAATGCACCTGGGCAGTTATTTAAAGCTAACAAGATCAGACTCCTATACACATAAATGGGGGGAGAGCTGCAACTTCACTGTAAATGGTCACCGGGACATAAAACCTGTACATGTGGAATCGGCAGTCAGATCTGATGAAATACACCCTTAAACAGTTTGGTGACTTTGCCCAAAGATAAGGTTTAAAACAGCATCTTCTTTTACAGCTTAGAACCGACATCATGGTCTACACGTTAGGGCCCAACCAGTGTATTTGTTTGGTCAGAATTGTATGACCTTATATGTTCTCCGATATGCAATGACATTAAAACTGTTTTGTAAGAGCGGAAAAATGCCTGGAGTAGTGATTTAAAATAGTGTAATTACATGCATTGTCCAGCAGAGGGCAGTCCGCTATTTAATAACTAATTAGTAAAATGTTTACTGTGCAGTAGAGCTTGGGCGATGTCCAAAATTTAATATCACAATATTGTTCCATATCGCAATATACAATATTATTTTATGGGGGGGGCATTTGTGGTGTTTCCCTGTTAAACCATCACCTATTGCAGTAAAGATGCCGTTTTCTCCTGCTTTAAACCAAATATAAAACTTGACATTGCCTAATTGGCGAGTTGGCGTTCTTTGACACTAAGTCCTCCATGTCTGAATATTAAAGCACTGCATTCATGCCCACATCGTGCCAGTTAACCTGTGATAACCTCTCCACCTCATTAAATAGCATTTCACATTGCTTCCCCCGCTACAGCAGCTCTGCGTGCATTTTCCTCTTATAATAAAAGCCCAAAGATGCTGTAACAGGGGTTCAGTATTCAGTATTAAGAAAAGTATGAAATGATGGCAAATGTCACGATATTCAATAATGTCTAATATTGGCCCAAGCCTGCCGTTCAGTGTAATGATGTTTGAAATAAAATTTGTTAAAATTTAAGATTTCCTCCATTGCATATCTGTACCACAGGCATTTGATAACCCCATTCAGCCCATATTATATAATATTGGTTGATATATTGGATATCAAAGTTTTCTTGCACCCTAATATCGCTATCAGCATCGGCATTGGCATCGGCCGCAAATATCTGAAATCAGTCGGGCCCTTTGGTTTTCTGATTTGACTGTTGTGAAGCAACAAAGAAAGGGCGAGATGTGTCATACAAGCCTAATCTTCGACATTACAGACTTTTCTACTTTAAATGCTTCACGTGATTCGTCTCCTTTCTTATAACGCTTTGGCTGATTTCCCCTGTGTTGAACCATGCATCTTGCACAGCTCACTTATATGTAGATCGCTGCTGTTTCCACGCAGCATCGCACTCAGCAGACCCATTTTAGCCGAGTGGATTTGTGTTAAAGGCTCAGACATATTGTGCCGCATCATACATGCAAAATGGACGAGGAAGGGATTTGTTCCCCTGAATGGATTCTGTATATTGATTGCAAAGTTATTTCCACAAACCAGGGGCCATTACCAGAGGACAAGCAGCAGCATGTCCGGTGAAATACTATCCAAATTGAATTTGGCCGCAGCTGATGGAGACACTAACACATTTCCTTTATTATTATCCTGCCTGCTAATCTCGGTCACGCTTGATTCATGTGAGTATAATGCGTGTCTTATTTTTCATCACTCCCCCTCCTCTCCTCCTGTCCAGGTGCCACGGACTCTGCCTCCTCGTCCTCCTCCTCTTCTTCGTCGTTCGTCAATGGTGCGACTAGTAAGAATCTGCCGGCGGTGCAGACTGTGGCACCCATGCCAGAAGACACGATGGAGAACATGAGGTTAGAGCTCACAGCGTCACAAAGCTCTTTATCGCTCCAACCATTCACTTTCCTCCCGCTCCTTCTTTGTTTTCCTCCTTTTGGCTTTGGTTTTTGTGTTGATTTGTCCGTTTTCTTGAGTGTCTGTCGTTTTTCCACTTCATTCCTGTCCCTCTCTCACTTCACACTTAGTTCTTCCTCCTTCCCAAAAAAAATCACTAGCAGTCTACTCTCACAGTCATATTGCTGATATTATACAGCAGGGTTAGATATGGTTTTTTTTGTTTGTTTGTTTTTCCTGGAACTGCGATGCACCTACATGACCTTCGAGGCAGAGGTGACGATACCTGATATTAGTCATTACCTTTTTCTATATCAGGAGCAGCGAAGATGCAAAAATGTTCTGACATGTTGGAATGATTCACCATGTTTTAAACAAAAGATGAAACTTTGATTGCTAAGCTGACAGCTGAAACGAATGATGAATGACCAGAGATCCAAAGTCACAAAAACACCAGTTCCACACTCACTTATCAGCCATTAATAAGGATATTGAAGCTGATATCAAGTAATAATAATCGCACTATTATATGCTTACGTGCACACACAGCGTCCACACATCTCCCTCAGTCTACACTATGGCGCTCTTCATCCTCGACATGGCAACTGTTTTAAAGTCACAATATGCTGTAGAGCAGAGATACTCAACCTGCTTTGTGCTGGGGCTACTTCGGCAAAATGACAGCAGGCCAGGGTCCAGATGATAAACAAACATTTCTTAACTTTATTAGATAAATCATAGTCTGAATATCAGGAAACATAGGTTGGGTATATGCTTCCCATTGACCAACTGTTTCAGTCTGCATTTTCCTTCCCTTCTGCTATTGCTATGAACTATTTTCTTAGGGCACCATTGCAGAATCCTGGGCTGAGTGCCACCCAAGACAATTGGTATTAGTTTAAAGAAATACAAACAAGCTTGAGCCTTTTTTTTCCCCCTCTTCCAGAATGTTAACAGGTTGGTGCCAGACCTTTCTCCAACCCTTAGACAGCGCTAATGTAATGTGGAGAGTTCTGGCCAAGTAAGACTAGATCAAATCAAAAAACATTAAAAGGCCCATAACTCATCTTTCTTTGTATTTCTTGTTTTCAAATTAACTCAAGTCTGCTTATTAAGTATAATAACTTGGGTACAAAGATTAACATCTGACCTGTGTTAGAGATAAATCTGACTTAACTGCGTTTATAAGCTGAAGCTTCCTTTTTGCTTTTTTAGTGTTTTGGTTACATTTGATCAAAGAGTTTATTCTACAATAACAGCTGAAATGTGTAGATGATTCATAAACGGAAACTGCCTCTACAAGCAACAAAATGAATAGCATATTGAAGCTCCTTGAGAGTAAATGCACATTTACGGGGTCAGAATTAAAATAACTTCGCTTCTCTTCAGCCAACAGTTGCCTTCTGCACAGCTCACGTCTGATCCTTCTGCACTTTGCAAAGCCTGAGAGGCTGTCACGCCTTCTCTCCGCTAATTTAAAAGAGCTAATTTATCCCGTCATACAGAACCAGCACATCAGTCCCGCGGTACAGCCTGGACTAATTGGTGCAAACAAACAAACCAAAAAATGCCTTTGTGAGTCAGTGTGATTGGGAAGTAGGAAACGGGCCACCCAGCACCCCGTCACAAGCTGTAAGTTGAGTATCAGTGCTGTAGAGTGTTACATAATACACAATATCAACAATGGAAATATATTCAAAACATTTTAATAAACTGTCATAAACATTAATCTGTGTTTCAGTTGTGTTTGCATATTCTGTATAGACACTAATATATTATAAGATGATCTACCATATGAGACTGTTCATAATTAGCAACCAGCATTACAATTAAAGCTAATTAGAGGTTTTGAACTGTAACATTTCTGTCAATGTACTCTGTCCTTAGACATGTTAGACAGTTTGTTATGACCTGTGCTTCCAAGAGCACACACGCATCTGAGTGGGAGCGTGCGTGCAGATGCATGTGCTCCTTAATCAGTGTGCATGTCTATACGTGTGTGTTCGTATATGTGTGTGTGTGTGTGTGTGTGTGTGTGTGTGGTTTGTATTGCAGTGCCTATTGTGAGGTGGCGCAGTGTGCGCTGCGCAGCGGTCAGACGCCCCCTGAGCTCAAGTCTTTTAGCTCTCTGGCAGGCTTCCAGGCAGCTCCCCGAGATGCAGGACAGTGTTTTAGGCAAGGAGATACTCGTCCTGTCCCCATGCCCCCACCCCCACCCCCTCCTCCTCTGCCCCACCTCCACCACACACCTTCTGCTACGCCCAGCCACTACTAAATGTCCCCTGAATGCCATGGGAGGAAGGACAGACATCTTTGCTAACGGCTTCAACAGTTAGCATCACTTTTGTTTCAGGCCAGAAGTTCATTTTTTGTTGTATTTACAGCCGACTCTATCACTTCTGGGACAGTCATCTTCTGACACTAACCCCAAACTCAAGCTCAGACCTGCGTCAAACTGTCTTTACAAATAACTGGTAGCTTGTTTGCAAAAACAACTCAAATGCCTGTTTTAAAGGTTCTATATGTAAGATTTTGAGCATTCATATATCAGAAAACGACAACAGTTTAGTAAGAGAGTGAAGTCACGCTCCAACTGCCTGTATTGTCATTAGGGTCAGACCAGTATATTGGTTTGATGATATTAATGGCTGATATTGGCCTTCGCAGATATCGGTTCGGTGTTTATGTTGTCCAATCTTAAAACTGTTCGTTAAGGCTGGAAAAAAATCTTACACTAGATTTGATAGATAGATCCATCAATCTATCTGTATCTGTCATTCAGCTGCATACAACCTTTCAGTGTAAAGCATATTTTACTTGATGTATTAGGTAGCTAGCATTAGCGTGATAGCTAGTAAGCTAAAGCTAGCGATAGCGGGATAGCTAACAAGCTAATAATTACATTGCCTTAATTTAGGTCACTTTGCAGATTTAACAAATAACTTACAAAATTAAAATGTTACTGATGTTTGTAAAATATCTATAATGTAAAAATTAATAGTAACTTACTCATTGTTTAGTGCTGTGGGGTTTTCCTTGTTTTATTTTTTTCTTAGCTTCACAGCACCTTGCCAAAAAATAAAGGCATGTAGAGAGTTGGCTTGCACGTTGTTTTGATTTGGTCTGGGATGCTGGTGCTCCAGTGTGACTCCCTATGGTTGAAAATCTTGTATATAGAACCATTAAAGCCGGGCTAGGCAGGTTATTTTTGGTGTTACTGACAAAAATTGCATAAGAACCTTTCAGCATTTTGTAATTTTTCCTTGCCTCTGTATTCAGGCTCTAGAAAATGAAGACTTTTTGCATATTAAGCTTTATTATATGGCTTAATATAAGGCTTAATATGCAAAAAAAACAAAACTTCTCCTTTAAGTGTCTTTGTAAATTCTGCAAATGTCCCTCATCTGAGCAGGTTAAAACAAGTTTCTGCTTTGTAAACAGTTGTGACCCAGGTCTGTGTCAGAAATCACTGCTTTATGGCCAAAAACATGCACTTCACTGCCATCACGACTCCGTAGTTTAGTCTGCTTTGCTGTTCGTTTCCTGCCTTACTTTCTTCATTTCTTAGCTGGACATTGAATAGAGAAGTATTTTTCTTTGCATGTGATCTACACCTGTTCACACACAAAGGCACTAATATGAAAATGTGTAACATTTAGAAGAAAAGTCAAAATTTTAAATGCAGTTTAAAAAAGGGCAGTTTTTGGCAGGTTTAGCTTAAATTGCACTCTGAGCTTCACTCATCTCACGATGCTAGGTTGATCAGCTCAACGATTAGCGTTCAAACCGTAGTCCCATCAACCTTTCCTTATCAATACTAACCCAGACATAGTGCTTTCATGCCAGACCATCATTACATTCTCTTTGATTCTGTGGATTTTTTGTGTCTTCTGTGTCCATTTCAGACATTTTTCTATTTCTTTCTCTTGATCGTCTCACAGCTTGCCTTTTCCCTTCTCCTCTCCTGTGCCATTTATTCTGTGCCTCCCTCTTTTTCTCACCTATCTCTGCTCAATTCTTGCATGTTTCCTTTGCTTCCTACCGTATATACCCCCAAATTTTGCCCCACATGCTCTTCTACCCTCATCTGTATGTTACTTATTTTATCTTCACTCCCATTCTCTTCATCTTTCTCTCACTTATTTCCCGCCGCAGCATCACCACAAAGCTGGAGCGCGCTCTGGAGAAGGTGGCCCCCCTGCTGAGGGAGATTTTCGTGGACTTTGCCCCCTTCCTGTCAAGGACGCTGCTGGGTAGCCATGGGCAGGAACTGCTCATAGAAGGTACAGGTGCTGTACACGGCTCCTTTTTCTCTAACTGGCGTCTCTCTGTGGAGTCTCCCCATTCACTGTCCCTCACTGCGATGTGAGTGTGTGTGAGAGGAAAAGAGAGAGTGCGGACGTGTGGATGTGTCACTGCGTGAATGTGAGCCAGTGTGAGTGTCTTTGAGCTGGCTGTTTCACTCATTCGTCAAGCAGGTATGAAGTCAGCATTCACTTTTTATACTCAGCTAGCTAGGAAATGTCAACATTTTTAAATCAGATTAGAATCAGTTTTAGCATTAATATCACTGGTGATATAGATTGTTCTTGTCCTCTCTCTGCCCACCCGCTTCCTGGCGTCCTGTGTTCGTGATCCACCGTCTCAGTGTTGATCTCTCTCTCCCCTCGCTCCCCCTCCTCTCTCCTCCCCCCTCCTTTCTTTCTCTCTGCTGTTTGTTCCTGTCTTTTCTGTAGCATGCTTTTTATAAACCCGACTAGGACAACTGTATAAAATAACAGAAACCGGTGACACTCTTCTTTGATGATATTTTTGTATCTTGCAGCAGTATGTGTGTGTATGGCAGATGGGGAGAAAGAGTGGCTGCTGACTGTCTGTGTGTCTCTGTGCTGCAGGTCTGGTGTGTATGAAGTCTAGCACATCTGTGGTGGAGCTCGTAATGCTGCTCTGCTCTCAGGTTGGTAACCCCTCACCTCTCCCCTCACACACACACACACACACACGCACGATCCATGTTGGCAAAACTGTCCTTAGTTTGTGAATTCCTAGCACACTCTGATTTGTATGTGATAATTGCTGTAGAAGTTGGTTGCACACAGGAAGCTATTGAGTTATTGATCCGCCCTGTGAGGGAGGCTTTGCTGTCTAATGAGCGCATTGCAGATGTAATACAATATCAAGTTGTATGCATGGACGCACCAGAGTTTTCCCCCATCAACATCAAGGCCACAATAAAGAATTTCCCTTGCAATTACACGCATGTAAACGTTTTTCGATTGGATTTAAGTTCAGTGAAACAAATCAGATCATAAGAGGATAATTTAGACTGTTACCTGGGTGATTTCTCAAAGCCAATATTTCTTTCTTTCTTTAATAACATTCAAAAGGCAGAGTAACAACAGAGTGCCACTTACCACTCCGGAGTGTTTCCCCTGATGCCATAGGTGACCGCTGCTCTCTTTTCTTTCGTATTACGAAGTTTCTTTCCAAATTATTCTCTCTTTTGTCGGCTTCTGGCTGCCTGTAAGAGCTCTTGTCCTTGAAGGAGCCCCTCAGTTCTTGCCTCTTGCTTTCATTTTCTTCAACTCACTACTCCTGTGGTCCCTGCTCACTTCTCTCCCTTTTCTCCTCATCTCTTCATCTCTTCATCTTCAACCGTACCGTCAGGCATCTCTGCTGTTTCTGGTTCAATTTAACTCCAGTGATCCAGTGGCAACTGCTTTCATCTTCCACTGCTCTCCAAACTGCCCTTTCCTCCCACCACTCCCTCTCCTCTCCCCTCTGCCGGGCTGCTCGTCAGCATGTATAGTATTACTCCTGGCTCCGGCCTCGTCTGCCATTAGAGGCCCGGGAGAGCGAACCCTAGCTCAGATATCGATCCTCTGGACGGGTGGGGGGTGTAACCGGAGATGCTCCCACGTGTCCTTAACGGCCTTAAGAGCTAATGGAGCTCTGATAGTTTGAGGCTTTCAGCAGCACTCTGATCCTGCTCAGAAGTCTCCGCTCTCAAATGCACAAACACATAAAACACTCACATACTCTTAGGCTGGTGCATTTTCGTTAGAAAGCTGTGAAGATGTTTCTTCAGCACGTTTGTGCTAGTGTACCTTCACACCCCTCAATGACAGATTATGATACTATATATGTTCTGTGTATTTTTCCCCTCGAATAATTGTATTTTTCCACAGCTGTTTTCCTCCCTTGCAGCTCTTAAGAACAAGGTTGGCTGTTATGGCAATATGTGCTAAGAAACCGTGGAAATTTGTGATGGATTTTTAAACGTAGCTTTGGTCACCACACACACACACACACACACACACTCACAGTGAAATTAGGCTGTGGACAATTTTGCAAAGGGACAAACTGAGTTGCTGTATGAAAATATGACGTGTATTGGTTTATTGTAGTTAAACACTACCTCAGTGGTCTTGTGGTTAGAGTGTCCACCCTGAGACTGGGAGGTCAGGGGTTCAATCCCTGGCGAGTCATACTAAAGACTAGCTCATAAAAATCACACCCGATGCCTCCCTGCTTGGCGCTCATCATCAAGGCTTGGATTGGGGGTAAGTCCCTGTGAATTACTAGCGTCATGTCCAGGGGGAGACAGCAAATAGGCTCCTGGCCCATGGGCCTTCATGGTTCTGAAAGGCTACTTACTTATTCAGAAAATTAGCCATAAAAACAACATTTAAATGCGGTCATTTGGTCATAAAATTGGTTTTAATTAAAATTCTCAGAAAATGTGCCTTATTAGGATAAAGTGGCGTATGCAGTGATGGGTTTAATCCACACAAAACACTCCGAACCCCTTTTAATTTTGTTGTTTTCTCCACACGTAGGAGTGGCAAAACTCTATACAGAAGAACGCCGGACTGGCCTTCATCGAGCTCATCAACGAGGGAAGGTAATCCATCGCACAGACTGATTAGCACCCCACATACAGTAATTTCCTGTGATTCACACGCTGTTATCAGTACTTAACAGCTAATGGCAATGATAGAGCCCTAATGAGAACCATGCCAGGATAAGTGCACGGTACCATGTGTGTTCAGTAGGAAGTCGGATCATTAAAGTGCAATTAAGAGTTAACAGTTAATTTGGGTTGGACCGTTTTCAGTGTCTTTTTTAACTTCACCCTGTTTATTGCAGACCTGCTACAACAACACATAAAGAGGAGGAAGTCCTGCAGTGCTGCTCTTTAAACATATTGTTTTCACACATTAGCACATCATAAACCAGTCTTATTCCATCTGTTCTTGCAGAGGCTTTGATTTTTTTCTAAAAAAGAGGTGTTACTCATGCCCGTTGTTGTCTGTTTGTTGTTGTCTTTCCCTCACTCGTCCGTCAGACTTCTGTGCCACGCCATGAAGGATCATATTGTACGTGTTGCCAACGAAGCCGAGTTCATCCTGAACAGACAGAGAGCGGAGGATGTGCACAAACATGCTGAATTTGAGGTGAGCACACAGAGCAGCACAGCTGTAGTCACAGTTACAGCTTGTAGTGTTATGTGACACTGTTACAGCCTGCAGGTAAAAAGATGTGGAGTGTCTAATATGAGATGCTCAGTGTTACTTCTCATTGTTCCCAACAAAAAGCCTCACTTTTTCTAAATCATAGCCTTCAATTAATCCACTGAAACTGATAATTAACAGACTTTATGTTCTCATACATCCAGAAGTGTTTCAGGAGGACGGTGCTGAGTTCCTCACACTAATAAAGAAACGCATCAAATTATTTTCCCAGTTGTTTGATCTATAATTGTGTTTTATCATCTGATTTTGTCCAGTTTCTGAATGTTTAACCCTTTGAATAAAAAGATAAAGACCATAAATTGTGAATCTAAAGTTGTTAAAATAATACAGCTACTACTGCTAACTGTTAAGGCTGATACTGATGTTGACATGTGAGAATTTTTTGGTTTCTGCTAAGAATAAAAATCATATTTTTGAATGAACATGAATACAAAAGGTGGACATTTTTATAAAGAAAGAAGAGAAAAGAAATTTGCTTTTTAAATATGTTTTCTGAGACCTTTCACAGTTTAAAAAAATGAACTCAATAGTGCCCTCTGGTGGACAAACTATGTAACAATGACACTGTTTCTAAATTTGCCAAAAAAAAAAAAAAATTCTTGAACTGAAATTTCTTCTTAGTTATAGGCCAACATCTGCACTAATACAAGTGGACGAAAGTAACTAAGTACATTTACTCTAGTATTATGTTTCCACTTTATTGTAGTATTTCTGTTATCTGTTACTATGCTTCTACTCCACTACATTTCAAAGGGAAATATTGTGTCATATAGTGTTGAAATGTATATTTAATAACTTTAATTACTTGGCACATTCAGAAGAGAAAAAGAAAACGATAAAAATCTTCTTTACCAAGTTGCTATAGTCAAACAACCTCCTCTAAAATCCTAACCATAAACTGAGCTTCATCTTTTCTTTCCCAACAACTCGTCAAACAAAAATACTGGACAACAGGCTTCTGTTTCGTGTCTGAACTCTTTCCCTCCCGCTCTCCTGCAGTCTAACTGTGCCCAGTATGCTGCAGACCGGAGAGAGGAGGAGAAAATGTGCGATCACCTCATTAGCGCAGCCAAGCACAGAGATCATGTGACCGCTAACCAGCTGAAACAGAAGATCCTCAACATCCTGACCAATAAGCACGGAGCGTGGGGCACAATGTCACAGAGGTGAGCGGAAAGATGCCTAGGAGCCGCGTGACAAATTACACGGCGTTGCATTTAGATGACACAGGATGTCATTAGACCGGAGGCACCGGTTGAGTGCTCGCATGGAGCACTTCTTGCATATAATGAGAAAACTGCATCAGTCTGTGCAATCATCTTGTTTGTTCCATATTGTTATAATAACACATGACCCACTGTTTATTACTGCTTTTATTCGTGTGAGTATCATCAGCTTGACGTTATAGACTCGGAAAACTGAAAGTCATCAATGCTGAAATATGCAAAGATTACATGTCGTATTTAAAATGAACTATTGAACGTCAACTCCATCACACACAGACTGCTGAATCCTGACATCATCTTCTTATTTAGCACACTGACGTACGCACATTTTAAATCAATGATAGCTTGTTAGCCAGATCCGCCTCCAGGCTGGCACTTCTCTGAGGACATGTGATTTAATCTGATGACATGTGACACGCAGCATCTGAAGCCGTCTTCCTCATGTCACTGATGATGAAGTAAATTGTATGGCGCAGCATGCACGCTGTCTGTAAACACCTTTCGCACTCAGATGATAAACTAATTAATGCATGCGTCTGAAGTTCTCAGCCCCGATGATATTTTTAGCATTTGCTAACATTAGCATAAACCTTTTTTTCAGTCACACTTGCATGACTAATCTTTACCTTTGATCTGTTCCTTCAGAAAACCTCTTGGCTCTTCAGGGTACACAAGTCAATTTGATGTCTTTTTTTCACGTAGCTTTATCCAGAGTTGGAGAGGTCAAATACTGCCGTTTACCCCATATTTATCCCATTAAAGAAGAGAGTGAAGGATAATAGTTAAAAAATTTCACTTTTTACTTTAGCTTCCACTCTAACTTTAACTTTGCTGTCCCTGTTGGAAAAGTATCAAAATGCACACCTTGTTTGCCTCCCAGTGCTGAACTGAATCCACTTTGCTCCTCCCCCTTTTATGTCTCCAGCCAATTACACGACTTCTGGCGTCTAGATTACTGGGAGGACGACCTGAGGAGGAGACGGAGATTCGTGCGAAATGCCTTCGGTTCCACTCACACCGATGTATCACTAAAAACTCTGGAGGACTACGGTCAGTGATGTGCACTGATGAAAACATGTTGCACCTGGTCGGTTTTTGCTTTTTGCCTTTTTACGTACGCACAACGCTCACATGCACACTTTAAAACACACCCAAACAGGCACAGAGGAAGAGGAGGAGGGACTTAAGTCAAAGAAGAATTTCCGCAGCCAGTCGGTGGTCACCCAGAACCCGGAGGCGGAGTTAATGCTGGAGGGAGACGATGATGCTGTCAGTCTGCTGCAGGAAAAAGAGATTGATAATCTTGCTGGTAAGATGCACACACAATGAAACACACTCACAGATGCTGTGCTGCATTACGACTCAACCGCACACTGTGTGTGACTTTCGTTTTTAGTACGTTTCCGTCCAAGACTTTTTATCTCCAAAGGCAAGTTGGACATTTGAAAGTTTTGCAGCTGCACTAACCTTCCAGCTGAGTTGTGTGACTCAAGAAAATGAAGCCATAATCAGCTAAACGTGATGATTTAACCGATCAGATCATATCAAATCCAGTGGCACCTCACTGACTTACACACCTAATG